>JAQFYZ010000033.1:0-96888 GCA_034695085.1 Cylindroiulus punctatus
TTGATTTTAATAAACATTATATTTTTCTCATGAGCAGGTTTAAAAAAAATTTCTACACGATTTATAAGTCAGGGAAATATACTCGGGTTGACAGGGAAAGTCAGGGAAATGATTTTGTAAATTTTAGTATGAACCCTGCAGGAAGAATATTAATTTTGATATCAGGAAAAATGATTTAATTTGAGACAGAAGTATTGGACTGTTTCAGAGTGTGGCTACACACTATCACCAATGAACTTCCTTTTCTACACTTTTACGGGATATTGTTACATACGTTATGAAGTGTGCTCTTTCCCAAAGAAATACCACTTTCGTCTAATTTTGGGTAATTTCCCGAGGTTTGGGAATCAGGGGACAAAGTGGACCCAGAGGTAATTCCAATATTGGCAATTCAAAAAGGCGTTATTTGGCGTTCTTTTAACTGCTATTTAGCATGTGTTTGGAAATATTTTGTAAAGAGCTACTTCTCACTCCTGTTCGATCACGTTCGACTTTAAAACTGTTTTCAAATGCCTGATGGAACGCTCTTTAATTCCATGGCAATCTTGGCATGCAGTTTCGAGTCAATAGCGTGACGCCACTGCTTATAAAAAGTTTCAACGACTGATATTGAAGGCAATAAGACATAACTACGTTGCAACTCTGGTTGATGTCGTGATGAGGGGGAGCTATAGGGTTGAGGGGCTTCTTTATCAGACCGAGGACTGGCTTTTGCCATTCGACAAATAATTACACGAGCACACGAGCCCCGATGTATTATCTTTCATTAAACAGGGCCTCGGCATATATTTGAGAAACGATACGGAGACACAACTGAAACAGAAAAGCTGTTCGTTGCCATGGCAAAGCCCGTTATCAGCGCCATTGGGATGGATCCACGCCGTTGCGTCCTAAGGGTATCGCCTACTGGAGCCACTAGGGGGACCCTAGAAGCCCCTCACACGTGCTCTGGTGGTGCCATTGGATGGTTGCCACTGGCTCCACTCCCTGTTTGCTGAGCTGCCTGTTGGACTAATTGATGTGAAAGTTAGTCGGGTCGACAACGAACGTGTTTAATGAAGTTGACTGATACCGTTGACTGGTGACTGGTCCTGACCTAAGGTAGGAAATCAATGAATTTGGTTGAACGTGCCTGAAATTCTTGCAATGTCCATCGAGAAGCATTCGAGTTCTTGATGTAGGATTGCGAGCCTTTGCAGTGGCATGCTGACGCACGTGGTCACTATAATCATCCATGGTCATGGATGCATTATCGTAAAATCGAGTGACGTTAATAATAAATCAATCCAACTCGTAATTAGATCACTGCCGAAATTGAGCTCATCAATACACTATCGTAGGCCTCAAGCTTCCATCATCCAATGATTTTTCGTGGTCTGTATTTATACGGCAGACTTCCTCAGATTAAAGGTTGGATGGAAACACGATTTCAGTTAAGGCTGTTTGTGTGGGTATTGTCATAATTATAATCATGTGAGTTGGCCAAATGATGATGTCATCATTGCTGTAATATAAAATTGTGAGTTAAATCAATCGTTTGTCCTCCAGTTATGCCAACATTTTTCCTGTTGCGTTTTACTTTTGAAAATGTTTTTGCGTGACTATACGCCACCATGTATGTATGCTCAAATGTTGCTAAAATATTTCTCAATTCGTAACTTTGTCGATCAGTAATTGGTCATCACTTAATGTGATTGGGGGAGTGTCTGAAAATCACGAGAATGGAATAACATAATATTTGCTTTTCCCCCAACAAGATTTTTACAAAATGTAATTAAAAGTAATTCGTATTAGTTATCTTACTGATATTAATAAGTTGTAAAAAAGTGTGCAAAGATGGGACGCTTACATTTTCATTATGAAAGCCAGAATCCATTTTCTAGAAATTCATGTCGATTAAACACACCTCATCATCTCATATCCCTGACAAAAATTTTAACAAATTGTACTGTGTTTGCCGAATTTTAACAAATTGTACTGTGTTTGTCGAACTTTAACATAATAATACGACAGTCCATTAATACAGGACAGTACTGAGTTTGACAGTAGCAGATTCTCGTTTAGGAGCGAGGGAAATTCGGATGTGTTCCATTATGCAAATCAGTTGTTTTCAGTCAGCACGTTGCGCACGTTTGAAGGTATCCTTTTGTGGGGTTGTTTTTGCTGCGTCCCTGTAAGGTATTTTAACGCCAGATGTGAACCCTGGATTTGCGATGCGCTTAATCTTTCCCAGGAGTAGTTTACTAACGATTTTCTCGCCCATTTGGACGTTTAATGAACTCTGTATTCCTCATTGGCGCAACATTGGCAGTTGTTTTAATTGCCAGACAGATGTTTCTCGGTTGCCAATGGACCCATTTAAGCGACTCTTATACGAATATACTGCATTGCAAATGAAGCCGTCGTTAAAAAGGCGATATAATACGTGAGTGATGGTGAAATGTACACTGTAAGCCTCGGGAAATGGTCAGTGGACATGGTTGGGAGAGGGTCGACCCTTAAGGGGATCAGTTGCATCACGTGTCACCCTATACCTCACAGACGCCCTGTGTGTGTAGCTAGGAGAAAATTGATGGATAATCACGAAAACGGTTTTGTGGTTTCTTCCAATACGCTGTATCGTGTTGTGATCCTTAATTTCTTGGGCTTCTGGAACAGAGATTCGACCACTGTGGAGGCCACTGACTTATCAAGCTTCAGTGTTTGAAACCATGATTTTTGTCTTGTTAAGCAACTTTGTAAATTTGTTTTGACAAGTGTGTGGTCTACTGTCCATCGATGTAAGGATACCCTATCCCAAATAGATGTACATGTATGATGCACCAGGAGGCACTTTTTCCAAAGTAGTTGTCGAGTTAAAAAATATAAACTTGTCCTCCTGAGAAATGTAATGAAAACCTAAGCTTAGTTTATTTGGTCGTTTCTGTTAAATAACTGTTAATTATCTCACATTAATTTTACCCAGCATTGTTTTCTCTAATCCATTATGCATAGAATTTGCTCGTCTAAGCCGTTTTAGGTTTAACGTTTCTGATACACTGTAAATGGGCATATCACTGACAAGCTGAAATCCTATAAATTCGCACTCGTGTGGCTCCTGCGTAAGCCATATGCAGTACGCATGACCTCCATTTTACTGTGGTACATGCATCTGTCGTTTTTTTTCTACCTTCATTCACCTTTCAGCAGTTTGATAGATGGGGATTTGATGAAGCCTTTCCTGGGCATATCCTCATTTGCGAGTAAAGCGTGTCTTGATGATTGACTGAATGCAAAATTTGAATATGAATTAAGCCATGCGAGTGCCTTATAGATTATTCATGGCTAAACTCATTGCACCATCGCCATATGTTAGCATAAGGCAGTGCTTCCCAAACGTTTTCCTTAATTATTACCGATTTACGTGTACACTGTGTATTACCCGAAACTGCAAATCGGATGTTTCTTCTTAACCATTCATTACATGTGTATCATCAGTAAAACATGATTTAATCAAAAAATAAATGTAATGTACATGTATACTTGTCGGACTTATTTACATGTAATATCGGCATACGGCTTATTAGCTACTTTTATGATAAATTTCAATGTGTGCAGAAGTGTGTTGTTACTCAAAGGAAAACCAATATCTGTTTGCATAAGTTACCTTAATTGGTTTTGGGATCCTATAACCTGCTATAACGCCATAATTATTATTGATATAAAGATTAGATATGAACTGAAGATGCACTGTTGATGCATTATTTGTACCATGTTTAACATAAAGTTAAATCATGTTGTAACACGTTGTAAAAATATTTAGCATTAAATCACTTTCAATATTACTTGAGTATTTTTTCCGAGCAAATTAACCGAAGAGGTTGTTAAGGTAATCCTAGCTGTATATCATCAATAATGTAAAACTGTTGGTTGTTGTCATCATAAAATTCAGGCCACGTTTCTCCGAATGTGCAAATTTGCTTTCATGATTTATCTGGGTACCGTGAGCGTTTTATTATCCGGACACCTTAATAATTCAGCTTATTTGCTCGCGTTGTGATTTTATGCCCTGTTGGAGCCAACTTTCTCCAATTTATACGTCTGAATCGCTATCTGGCTTCATCATCTTTTCAAAGATAGGTAACATGTGTAGTTCAAGGAATAGTTTTCCATCCTATCCTCTTTCAACCTTTCATGTCAGGGGCGCTCGCAGCCCGTGTAAGTTTGCTATTTTGACATTTTAATTAAAAACATGGCTCTTAATATTTGGTAGTAATATGCAACGGGTTTAATTACTTTGCATGTACATGTAATGTGCGATTCATAATTTAAGGTAATTAATGTAGGATGGACAGCTTTGGTATGCGGTTGAAACGAGCCAAGTGGGCATAAGCCATGATTAATGTGACCATATATTCGTTGAAATGCAGGGTACGGAAAATGCAAATGACAATGACGCCCACAGAATTGGTAACATTTGGTGCTCCTGCGGTACAGTGTTATATGCTTCGGCCATTGACCTAATGAATCATTGCCGCCGTTGTCATCCTATGAAATTAAATACGTATACAGGGCGGCGCGTAAGTTCCACGCTCGCATCCCCCTGGCGAGAGTTTATCAAATTCCTATCAGGCAGCCTCATTACAGCATGCGTAAAAATCTGAAAACTTGCTCACGAAATATTACCGGCTCAAATTATACAGTTGTAACGTTATTTATAAGAACGTTTCCTGACCGTGATATGTCGAAATATGACTCACTAAATGTTGTCCGGCATGGAAAAAGTGGACATTCCTGTACATACATGTATGTCATATGAAAGCAAGGCTTCACCTAACGGCTCTTAGACTTTGTGATTGCCTGTTGGGTAGGCAGCGAAATAAATTACATGTGTGTCTTTAGGTTAATGTAGTATAAACTACTATACTTTCCCTTCTCCTTTCTGTCTTTTGTTTCGGTTGTTTTCTGCTCTAACCTAACCTAACCTAGCCAAACCTAAAATAACATAAAATGAGATTTTTATGATTGGGCCGCATTTGAAAGCAGGAAATCACTGCCAGTTCTCGCGCTATTGGGAGAAAATCACTATGTCTATGGTGAAGGGGCAAAAAACAGGAAAATACCGTAGTCCTTGTATCTAGGACGGGTGTCTTTGCTCATCTATTTGACGATGGCCTCCGACTTGTGAACCGTATATGGAAACACATGCAATTTGATTAGAAGATGGAATTATAAATTGGCCTGCCTTTATTATATACTTGAAACTTGGTGGAGAACCCCGTAATTGCGGCACATTTCCGTTCGGAATTTTAGCCGGAAAAGGGTATCCTGCATTTAAATAGATGTCATTTGGCATAATCCTATTTTCAGAGCTTGACCAGAGGCATATCGCTGTTCCTATAGCATGTTTCGTCTCTTTTGCACAATTGCCTTCTCCGTGATGATGTCTTTTATTCAGCGCACCCGCTAATCTCCCCAATTTTGTCTCTGATGTACCATATTTATGATTTGAGCATGCGTGCTTTAATGCATAATTACTCTATTTTTATGCGCCTAGTGGGATCCCCCAGTCTTTCGTACATTGTGCTGCTCCGTCGCTGTAACTTTTGCGAAAGAGGACAAATCCTATTAGCGCACGACTAATTTGGCCTCTATTATCATCTGACGAAATATTTGCAGTTCCGTTGATGGAAATTAGACGTTTTATAAATTGCGAGCATATGTTTTTATCCCGGGGATGCTTTCTAAATATACCCGAGCTCTTGTTTCAGTTTCGCGACGCTGCAGCTTTTGTGGTAGGCTTGTCATCAATCATAATGAGAGGGATGATTATGGAAAATGGATCACGAAAAAATGAGGATGACGGCGCTTGATTACTGAACCATTCACATTGGCCTACATTGACAATAATGAAGAGCAAAACATTGAACTATGCGCCGCTGTTCGATAAGGCAGGCGTCGAGTCAAAGATCCTAAATAACATTTTGTCAAAAAGCTGTGAGTGGGCGAAGAAAATTTAAATTGACATTAGGAAAATCGTCACATTAAAAGTTTCAGTAGGACCTTTGAGAATCTCAACATGTACTATAATTAATCCATCCTGAAAGTTATGCGAAAAGGTTTCCAGTTTTCTGGACTTTCAGGGAAACTGATACAACGTATAGTATACTGCGTATAATGTGCCCTAACTATGTAATTGTCAGCTACTAGAAAATTGAGAAAAATGCAAAAGCCTGTCAGTAGACAAGTTTGCTAATATTTTTGCAACATGATTGAGGGATAGGACATCTGGGAAAGCCAACGGTCGCCATAGAAATGACATTAAGGCCGTTTCAATTTGTTTCGAAAACTGCTGGTTTAATGCAAAAATTTCCAATTAATTTGTTGGTATAGGTTTATCTTCAAGCTGAGGTAGCGTTGTTTCAAATGTGCTGTTAAACTCAAGACGCTTATGCAAAACCGATAAGCATATTTTTGCAACAAAACTCATATCTACTGAAAACGTGTTCATAATCTTCTCGAGTTAAACCATAGGTCAACATCCGCCAATTATAACAGAAAGCAGATATGAAACGTCATGTTGATAGCTTGTTCAAATTAACTGTTTCTGAGTGTAAAATCGCTTCTGCAGGATTTTCCTCGTGTTATAATGTGATCACATGCTTAAATTCGTCACGTTTATCTTCAACCCACTGGGAATTAATTATAAATCACTCGGAATAGAAACGGACTAACTGATCACAATTAATCGCGATATTGCACGTAGATGAACGATCGTGTCATCGGGGTGTATCTCCTTTAAAATATCCCATTATTATCGCGTGTTTTGCATTTCTATCCGATGTGTGGTATTTGTTCTCTGTAGGCGGGGTATTATCAGATTAGCGGGGCATTAGTGAATGTGCCCATAATTAATATGTCGTGAATAACAGATTTTCAATGGAGGATTTTTTTACTTTCTTTTATCCTTCGTATTGTGGAGCTCGCATTAAAAATTCTCCTCTGTTATGGCTCTTTTATAGGGGCAATAAGGAGGAAACTCAGTGCCCCCACCAGTTTTAATACCTTTCCACGCCATTGAGTTTATGACGTCACTCGAGATCAGTAACAATTCCCTTTGTGGTCTAAAGCCCAGCTTTCATTACGCCTGCCTCTCCTTCTTTGAAATATGAACGGACCAGATTTTAAGATTAGCAGTTTGCTCGATTATTCACGCATCTCATAAGACAGGGTCGCCACAATACCTGCAAAACAGGGACGTCAGCGATTTATAATCTATGTCAGTAACGAAAATTACGTTTATGCATAAAGAAGATCGGATTTTACTGCGGTGAAATCAGGTTGCATTCTTGTAGCAGATTCATCCTTTGTAATTATTAAAAAAAATGCAGTATGCTGTTCTGTGAAACCATGGGGTGGAAGACGAAAACCTTCGTTGTTTGGGATTTGATCAAATAGTGCTCATTAATACGATTTAAAGTGAATAATCCACTTTTAAAATGTAAAACCCCTGAAATGACAGAGTTGGGCTTATCCTTTTTGCTCGAATGTTGGCAGTGTTTGCCCGTTACAGGGGTAAGCTTTCTTTTCTCTGACCTAAGCAAGCAACACTATCTGCTTCGGATAGCGTTTTTAATTTTATGTACTGTTTTAAATGAATTTTTTACAAAACAAGTGCGGAAATTAAAATTCTTTCTAATCACTGAGCCACCTGCTCGCTCATCTTGAAAAAAATGTGCAATTAACTAAACGAAAAGTTGTCATTATTTTACAGTGCATTGTGCAAAAGTCAAGTGTGTCAATAAGGAGTTTCTAGGAAGTATTTGATTGTAATTAATGTTATTCCGTTTTAATTTCAGGAAAACAAGAAGAAAAAGCCCGTTCTTCTGGTTATTTCCCTTGCCGGAATTAAAGTATGCAGTCCGGACGGCAAGGTTAGTTTTAAGATGTTTACTTTTGGCGAAGATCTTCCCCTCACTTCGTTTCGTTAATTTCAAAAAGTCGTATTCAGTTTTGTTGCTGAGCTGAAATGTGTGTCATGGGTGTTTGCGCACAAGCAGCATTGCCAGTTTAAATCGTCGTATCTCATCACTTTCTATCCTGCATTATATGCACGCCAAATATTTAATTAATTTGTCCCGTTGTTAACATTCATTAATGTATTCTTCGGAGCGAAAGGAAACGAGAAACGCCAATTAACGTCATTTTAATACATTTCCATTTGGGATATGCAATTAACCGAGCGTTTAAGCAGTAGCGACTGCAACAGGAGCAGCTCCTGTTTCAAGATGATCCATAAAAGGTTCATTTAGGAAAATGCAATCATTTTGTCGTTAAACAGAAAGCTCTGGCTTTTCAAATAAAGCCCTAGCGTTTGATAGCCTCGCGATATTGTGCCAGACGGTTTATGGCCTTATTAAAATGAGATTCGATAGAATCCCGTGAGATATCTAATATTGCACACCGTGAATACAATCCACCAGTATGAAGATGGAGGGAATGACCAACTTGTGACACATTTGTGACCAAATTCTGTATCGGAATAGTGAAGGAGATGTCAAATTATCTGCACTGCAGAATATCCCCTGCATGCATACACTAAGAGAAAGTTGGCTTTTCCTAAATAAATTACATTTTTTTTGGTTAGTCCACGTAGCAAACGAGAGAAAAATGTAATTTACACGTGTTGGGTTGAAATACGTATTTTGGGCTTTAACGTCACGCAAACTCGGCGGTTTTTGAGCATCGCGCAATATTTGTAATTGTTTACTCAGTTTGCTCAGGTTTACTCAGGTAAACAGAATATTTTCGTCTTTGCATTTCGTTTGTTGATTCGTGTCTTTCCAACATGTCTTCCTTAACATGTTGCACCAACATCGTCGGTTTACCTCGTTCTTTGCTCAGGAGATGTTGTCTTTCCTCTTCACATTTGTTTGTTTTTGGATTCGTGCATTCGATCCAATTTTTTTCCTGGATTCGTTTTCTTTGTTATGGGTCCACCTCGTGAGCATGATTTTATTGTTATTGTTATGGGAGAACAAACGCGGACTATTTGCTCATTTGGTGAGCTGAGTCGTCTAGGGACAGAAATGAATTTCATCACCAAAACACACTCCATTAGCGAAATCAAAGACGCATTTTCCGCCTCATTGAACGCCAGGCGGGAGTACTTCAGTATCACTTGACCAATGTCCACCCTGTCACGGTGGCAATTATGAAAGAAGCGTGTCTTACACTAACAATGATCTTTGAATTACCAAGTTCCAAAGAAAAAATAGTTTTGATTTCTCGCCATTGGAGGAGTTCAAATATTGGCATCACTGTTTTCGCAATGTGTCATCACAATTTGTCGTCATTTCCAGACCCCCTCGTCAAGTCATTTGTCGACTTTGCCTACAAATGTGATCAGAAATGATGCATTTTAACGCATAAAAGTAATAATGAAGCGAATGATTCATAAAATTTCTGTAGGCTAACTTGTTTTTTTTACAAAACTGAGCCACACGAGATGGCTCACGAGATTTTAACCCATTGTTTATAAAACAGCAGTGATGACATCATCATTTCACAACTCCCACTAAAATGATGACATAAAACTTGAACGCCCCCGATAACATTTTTTGCCACATTTGCAGTTCGACAAGGGTTAGTTTCATTTGATGAGTATTGTTTGAACTTATCCGAAAACCTAAACAAGTTCACGATTGTGTGTGAACGTGTATTTTCCATTTCCATACATGAGGTTCATCGACCCTCCGTTTCCTGACCGTTATTTGAAAATTGACTTTTCATAGAGGTGCTTTCCCATTGTAAAGTTTGATGCGGTTGCTTATAACCCGATCAATTCTTCACAGCGTACATATTTATTTCCCATTTTAGCTTTTGTCCCGGCAGCGCTTTAATGGGTGCCACACTCGCAATTTCATTAAATGTCTGAAGGCGAATTTCAGTAAAAATATACATCGCGAAATATAAAAGAATCCAATATTTGTTTCACGTTGAACCAATCGTTATTTTGCAGAAACGAAGTATGCACATACACGTGTTATGATGCTGTACCGTATCTCATATTTGGCGTTTAATAATAACGAGCTTTCTAATTTGCTTATTTCACCAGAAGGGGAATTGAGAGTAAATCTTGACGTTTAATGAAAGCCTTGGCAATGTAGAAAAATGGACACCCACACGACAATGGTAAAGGGGAAATTAAATTTATATAAAAAAATTTGGAAAAGTGTTTGTTCCACAGAGAATGTTATAGATCTGCTCATTCAACATTTTGCTTTTGAAATAAATGCTGTGGGGGAACTCGTTACTTTGGTTACGTCTGACCCGATATCAGAATAACAACGAAAAGAAGGAAATTATATTTCTCTCGTCTGTAATTCGAAACCTTATAAGTTTCTCATGAAATCGGAGTTTGATCAATTTTGGTAGCTGAGCTATTGTTTGCCAGACCCCTAGATTGAGGCATTTTGTAATGTATTAGGTTACTCCCATTTGCGTTGGATCGAATAATAAGCAAAACGTACTTTTAAAAAAATGCTGTATTAAATGTCAAGAGCTAATTTAATTTCCTTCGCTGGAATTGTCATGGTAATACAAAACTGCGAGGCACTGCATTCACGCACTATTTAAATGATTGTGTTGGGAATAGGGAAGGTACATTAAAATTTTGGTGCTTAAAGTGAAGAATGCTCTTAATCCATTGTCTATTCCGTAAATAGACGATGGAATAGACCCAGAAAAACACCATAATGACCATGCAGTGGCAAAATAAATCCTGAAAACAGCGAAATATTCCTTGAAATGACCTTATTGTTTATTGAAGCAAACTGCACACTCCTGCAAAATAAACTTTTCAGAACAAAATAGATATAAAATGTTAAAAAAACTCATTGATGTTACGAGCAATTTCGAAGATGCTTTTCCTCACAAATTGTTTGTAGTTATTAAGGGTTCAGGTAAACATGACGGTAAAATATTTTTATTGGTAAGAGGAAGCTTAAAGTACAGTATACCAAATTGTTAAATGCCATTTATAGCTGCTTCGATAATGAAAATCTGGTGACAAAATTCGGTTTAGCAAATCTGGAAAAGTGCTCGGTCAATCCATCGTGTCACATCCTCTTTTCCGCGTGATTGCTCATTTCTTTGAGGTTTTTCCCCTTCTGCCTTTTGATATTCAGGAGGCATCGCCACATAGTCTTTTATATTAACCGATCATGTCATGTCAAACGTCTAATCTGGACGTGACCATGCACACACTGGACACAGTCTCGCTCCAAATGACATAATAAAAATAAAAATTGCGATTGCCTGCATGTATTCTGGCAATTTCTTTTATCGTATAGCAGATTGAAGACATTCTTGCGAGAAAATTGAATGGTTGTTGCACGCAGTTGCAAACAGTGCCTTTGGCGGCTTTATATTAATGTTCTCGATTCAGGGTTTAATTAAAAATGGGTTTGTGCTGAAGATGTGAATGAGGAACGCGTAGACATGTAGCTGAAATTGGGGAGTTAATTCTGGTCTATCAGCACAACTAAAAAAAAATTAGGATAGAAATTTAATGGAAAAATCACTTCCAGATGGCTTTCATCAATGAGGAAGATTAATCTTTTTCGATTAACGTTTGTTTGGCTCGGATCGCGATCTGAACTTTTCGCTAATAGTGGGTAAATTAATCGAAAGAATGGCTGAATTGATTTTGATTGCGGAATTTTTGAGTTAATTGGCTTATTGGTCGATAATTGAAATTCATTCACACAAGTGCTACAGGTTAATAATGGGTATTTCCTACTTGTCCTGGTTTTCTTTTTTTGGTAAAGTTATATCATTCGTCTCTTCGCTGATAAAGATGAACAGTTTTAAAAAAGATATAATTTCTGAAATGAGGGTAGGACTTCATGACTACCATGTACATTTAATTTGTTCGTTTGGTAATATGTTTTCGACATGCAAATAAATTAAACCGTCTGGATACATTTGCCGCAATTATCGTAGTAAATTATCTCGGTGTGTACACGTGTTTCAATGTAATTGTCAATATTTTGAAGGATGTTTCCTTCACGTGTTATTTAATTTTCGTATTCAAATGACTACCAGTTGCAGTTAACTGATTTCGAAACACGCTCTTAGCCAAGCGTGCGTGCAGTCAGTTTTTTGTGATGATCCAAATAATTTTAATTAGCATTTTTACAATTTTCATACGTTTCCCGTTTCCATCTCTCCAATTGTGGGAATTGCGAGTGAATGATGCTTCCATTTACGGCGATTGCTCGAGTCTGACATTGGCTCCACGGAGATAACAGATGTTATTGTGCATTCAGATTTATGAATTGCTAGCAATTGAAATGAAAAGCGGTTGGCTGCTCACAAATCGATGATTCGAAGCGAGTACATGAATGCGTAATCGGGACGAGAGCACAATAAACAAATGAGTTGAGCAAGAAAACAAAAAGTGAGCCATCAACTATGGGCAAAAGGATAATGAGCTGCGTGGAATTTTGCGGTTTGTATCATTGTGTTGACGTGCTTGGCAGAGGGGAAAACGTATTAAAATCAGATCATGGAGATGAAAACAGACTGACCGGAAGACGTGCCCGCTTCGAGCTAACTAGCGCCGAGTGAACCGCACTTGGGATCCACGTACAACAAATCAGGCCATATATTGAGGCCTCTTTGTTCGTCACTATTGAAAATCATGACCATTACTCCTTTGTGATGGAAATTGATGAACCGTATTGATCACAGGGCTGGCTACTATCCTGACGGTCTGTGCTATCTCCTGTTGACATGCAGATATAATAGGCATATGTCGTATTTTTGCAGTCTTAGACTCTTAGTACGTGGTCAGGGTGGTCAGAGAAATTTGTTTTTTCAAGTCCTGCAAAAAATAAGGAAAAATCGCGGAGGTTAAAATCGTTTTCTTTGGAAGCATTAAAAGCCCTGTATACAGTGTAGATGAATTTAAAACTTGGCAGCACACTACTTGATGCTCATTCTATTGTGGTTGGGCAACACAGAATGGCTCATCGAATTTTGCATCCCACGAGGCGTTGGACAGTTGACAGTCAAACTTAGAAATTCAGTTTGACAACGATTGAAGTGTCAATTTAAACTGCCGAATTTATTGGATAAGTGGACTACACCATCCTATTACGTGGTACTAACAGTAGGGTACTCAAATTGAATGGAACTGTTGATGAGGAACTTGCCCCAAATATAAATATTTATTTCATTGCTCTTGTAGAGGTTTATAAATGTTTTGGTACATAAACTGTTGGGTACTGTACAACTGAGGCACGGCCCAGTACAATGTAGTTTGGGTGGTAGTGATTCGCCTGTCTACCTCTAGTTGCACCAATGACAAAGTAGAAATTTTAGACCTGAGCTGGCTGAAGTATTGGCTTATTTTTTCGATTCCTTATGCTAGATAGCACAGTATGAATGGCCATCAAAACGGCAGAGAACTTGGGTACAGAGAAGTTCAATATTTTCTTTCTATAACATTGATCGATAGAAATGCACCACGAATCTTTACCTTATGTTTGAGAGCATTTGTACAACATCATTGCTGATTGGTCATAACATATCTCATTTGGTGGGCTCCACGCCATGGAATTCTGAAAGTGGAATGGCTTCTCCAGTTCTTAGATGATACACAACATACCTGTAATGCTGTGCAGTTTCAATAAAATAAAGTTCATGCCCGACAATTTTAAACAAGCTTAAGACTGCAATAATGTTTATTATTCAGGTTTTATTTCTGATCCCTACTGCGAGCTTTCAAATTTCAGCATTATACCAACGATGTTTTATTTTAATCTTCTTTCCACAAAAAGCTACACCCGTAGCCATTTGCATAATTCGTTGGATGGATTTAATTAACATTTCGTTGGGTTTTAATTAAAAAAAGTCAATATGAACGTTTTTATAGTGTAATTAGTTGAAGGCTTGGTTCACGCTACCATTAAGTAATGATGGCCCTGAAGGTTTGCAGTAGCAACTTGTTTACATATTTCTTGGATTCGTGGATTAACTGATGTGTGTTTAATCAGTAGCCACCTCACCAATCACCCCTGCTATCCACAAAAACCGCTTTATGCAAATGATTTCAAGAACTACCCGAAAGGAAACGTTGCTCTATGTAGTCACATGATGTGGATTCGATAATGCTTTACTTGAATTATTTTAAAAGGTATGTTTTTGTTAATGTCGCATGGTCGCAAAGAGGATTTCTAGAAAAGAACTATACTATATTATAGAGCTTCTCATACAATTGTGCATGCATCTGATTTTTAAAGAAAATTCTGAAGAAAAATGTAAAGACTTTTAATATTACTCTCGTAAAATGGGCTCATGAAGAGATGCCCTATCTCTTAAGATTATGGAATAGTATGTTCACATGCATGTGCGCGTATAAAGCAGTTGGCAGACTGAAGATCGATGGGTTATATATAGAAGTAAAATCACTCGATAATAATCGGATTGGGAGTTAGCAAGGCTATATTGCTTTTACCTTTTTTATTAGATTTTAGATTACACATATATAGTTTTATAGTGATAGATCGAGGCCATGCACCTTTGGAAAACACTGCACGCTTTTGTCCCACGAGATATTCAGCCCAGATGTAGACCAATCTCACTTTTTGCTACAAAAACTGAAGAACTGCACGCTATACTTAAGGGTCTGTTCACAAATTACGACCGCGGATATGAGGGGAGTTCATAAAGATTGGATGATGATAGGGGCAGCGGTATTTTTTTATGTAAATACTGTACAATACAAGGTATACATACATATGATGCAAAGTCTTTCTAATATAAGGAATTTCTCCTAATAGATTGTCCGAGTCAAAAAGTCCAATAATCCATTACTGTATAGTCTTATTCGAAAGTGAATAATTGTGGGAAAATATCATATGAGTACGAATATGAAATCATATGAAAATATCATTTGACCTTTATTAGATTTCATACATAAGTATACATAAGTTTTATCGTGAAGGTAAATCGAAGCATTATACATTGTACCTGCGACATCATAACTACCACTGGTTACATTCAACCCATGGTGTTTATTTGATCTCAATTACCTGGAGTCGCACATTACATCATAAAATTTGTTAACTTTCCATTACAGTTTGGCTTGTGAAAATGTTAAGGCAACTCCATGTTCGTGAGATCAACCTAAAATAATGAAGAATGTAATGTTTCAAACAAGTGGGCTGGGCTCGATGTTTAGCAATTTTAGAAATATTTTCATGGATTCTGTGAACCATTCCTCCTTATTTTGCTTCAGGCCAAGACGGTAAAAGGAATTATAACATTAGGGCATCAGTACGAGGGCAACAACGTTAAGGGTCAGGGATCAAGTGGAGGAGATATTTGCTTTCACCTTCTAATTTTCATTGTTTCTCACGAATGTTGGGCTCGATAAATGCATGGTGCACGGCACCGCCAACAACAATAGCAATAGTGCAATATTGCATGAAATTACTTTCATCTCAAGTTTCTTTAAAATTTAGATGATGGTTATTTAAAAAAAAATATTTCTTGAAGACAAAACCCCCCTAGTTCGCCACATCCTGATTGGGTGTATCTTGCTCGTTTCTACCAGGTCCATATCTAAAACCATGAAGCCAACTGGCAAGTGACTATTTTTGTGAAATGCACACCTCCGAAGTTATCGCACATACGCTCGTAAATAAAGAACTGCGCTATGATAAGTATAGGGTTTAGATCTTGGAATGTGTATAAATAAAAGTGAAATTTAGCTGCGCATAATTCACGGGGAATCTTTCGTATCACGGAATCATCTATAACCTTGCTAAATAAGAGACGCGCTAATCAAAGCTTTGTCTAAAAATGTACAATATATTCGAAGTCTAAGCGTTTGAAAAACTCTTGACTTGCAATGTGATTATAACACTGGCACATGTACGTTAATCACCATGGCCAATTGAAGAACATTTCAAATGAACTCCATCAGTAGCAGTGCCACAGCTATGAATTTGTTAAACATGCATGTAAATATATGATATAGTAGATAATCCTGTAGCATTTGTGCTATAACGATTTCGAAGCAGCTTGAAATGCATTTCAGATTTTATTTCAACTTATAATCCACTTAGCCATACTTGGATTAGAAGAATGCTACAAGCGCATTAACAAATTATAGTAATCCTCACAACCCTTTTGTAATAGGGTTCGAGATATAATTTATAGCATAGTCTTATCTGTCTCTCATATCTCTCCAATAATGCAGAAGTGCACGACGATATAGCGTATCTGGCAATTTCTAAGAAAGCTGGTCAAACCAAGCAACTTTGGCAGCGCTGCAATATGACCAACTTTTTCCAAAACATCGAGGGAAGAGAAAAGCACTCAGTCCTGGCACATCAACTCTGTAGAAATCAATGCCCCACAGGAGTGTGGGTGACAAGAAATAATTTTTCATTTCAATCGTATTGTTTTCACCGTACTTGATCAATGGATGCTGGTCGACCTTTTCACGAACATGATCTGGCACGCAATAGAAGTTCTTCAACCGCCTCCAGATAAAAAGCCTGACATTTTTTTGGCATTTCCCTAAAAACGTTTTCATTAATACGGTCTTGCAGCAGTGGGCCGTGGAATTCAAATTATCTTTCGCCAATATAGTTGTGCTTGGCATTTCGCTCCGAAGGACAAACACGCATTGTGATTGCTCAGTGGTATAGGCACCCGCTGGAGGGTACACCCCATCGCAATATATCGCATTATTTGTTTGTTCGTGCAAGTGGATCTGGTGCTCGGATCGCTTTCTTAATCATCCGCAATCCAATTCCGATTTAAATATTTGCTGGATCCTGCTTTCAGGATGCATCGCCATTTCCATTTGGGCATTGCCAATAGATGAAGCAGGGAGACGCTTGGATGGTGATTTTCCCTTGATAGGACGATGGATGCGTTATTATTATGAAAAAGACATTGGGGCATAAAAGCAGTTGGAGGAATCTCTCCAAAATTACCAAACACGCGCAGGGGCCACTAAAGGGACCCTCCTGGCTCTCCTAGCTGACTGCTCATCCTTGCTTTTCCAGAAACAAATCATCTTGGACCCCTCTTTGCGAGGACCCCTGCCCCTGAAAACCTTCAGTCATCATTGAATTACTGGCATTATCCGCTATGCGTTTTGCTCTTGTCCATCATCATCCGAGTGATATATCAAGATTTATCTATGTACTTTAGAAAATGCACGGAGGAATCACTGCTTTTATGTTGTGGGCGCAGTCGAGCATCTCGTTGTTGGGCGTGACAAATGCCAATGCAAGTTCCAAATATCTGGAGCTCATACCACATTGGCATTGGAAGCAAATGTCAAATGCATGCTATGGGAACGCCATGAATGAACTGAGAGGAAAATCACGTTATGTGTTTATGACAATAATAAATCCATCCTCATCACAGAACTAATTTAAAATAAGGAAGGAATTTTGGTAAAAGATATAGTTTTTTTGTGGTGTTTGGACTTTGATCATCCTGTTAATCATAGAAAACGATTTCACTTAAGTTTAAACTGACTTAGTGACAGAGAGAAAGATTTGAATCAATTTTAGGTCCTTGATTCGTAGCTTTGTTGAGCCTTGTTTTCTTTAGCATAACCTTCAATTTTAATCGTATAACTTTTGGAGATCGATGCCCATGCTCAAGAAGAGCCCTATAACGAAGGATTTGATCCGTTTTGAGGCCATAAAAGCCAGTTGCACTTTCTGGAGCGCTGAAAGGGGGACTGGGATCTTGAGGGGAAACCAGTGCTCATTTCCGGTTTGAGTCAAAGTGGATTTTGATCTAGGACGATTTCTGGTGTATGACTGCAGGGATGCCCGGTTACGTCATCCCAGTAACCGCTTCAAGGGGGTAAATCCACCATGCGTGCCCATGGGGGGTATGATCTTTGTGCAGGAATTGCAACATCTACTCGCAGGGGTACAAGAGAGGGAAGAAATTCCACATCAGAGTAAGGGGAAAGATGGGGACTTTAGGGGTGCGTCGAAGATAATGACGGAAGTAGCGGGAATTGAAGCCGAGAAATCGTAGCTTTAGGGAATGCTTACATGTATATGAAAGGAAAAGAAATATGAGTCAACCTTCAATATCATCCGAAGATGCTGGAAAACGTTTTCTATTGGTCAGTGCCCTTTCTGGAATAAACGTCCAGCTTCTGTGTACGTTTGGTTAAAGTTTAGTTGCCCATGATTCTGCTCAAATCTTGCAAAGTGTGAAGAAAGGTCATGTTAGTCAATTCTACAGTTATCGTTGTTCTGCAGCGAAAGACAAATTTGAGTCGCCTATGCACGACCCCTTAAATTTAGATTAATGAATTATGCCAGTAAATGACATTAGTGAAAATTTTGACAGTTTCTTGCACTCGGGGGGCGAATGTGCAGGTTTCCAATTTCCTGAACATACATATGTATACTTGTTAAGTGAATTGGGTGCACGCCTGTCTAGCTGTAACTGGTGAAATTTGCGAGTCAATCCAAAACGCCGGACTTAAATGGTTTGAAACTAGTTTGCATAACTTTTGGGAAATGCTTCAGGCACAGAAACTGATGGCATCCTCAATGGCCGCAAACAGCTTTATAGGGAGTTCGGGAAATAGTTTGGCAAAGGGTGAAGTAAGATGTGACGGCCAGAAGATGCGTTTGTTCCGGTTTTTATCTCCTCCTGTGCTCTCTCATGAACTCCATGGTCGTAAATAAACATTGGCCATGACTACATGACGTTCAATCTGGCGTCTTATGGCCCTGAAGACTCTAACAGGAAACATCTTAGTGCGGTCATTTCGCCACGGTCGAGCATCGGGGAAAATTCGCCAGTGCTTGTAAACTCTGCTGAGAAACTGATGAAGATCTAATCATCGTTATGGCTGTAAAATGGACATGAAGCTTTCGGGAGGATTTCATTGGTGGCGAGGAACGAAAGATAAATGGTCCAGGAAGAGCAGAATGGACGCTGGCAGCCCATAAAAGAGGATAGCCACGAATATTATGGAGCTAATTTAATTCGCTTCCTGATTTATAAGCGATCGCCAAAAAGGTGCATGTAGAGTCTCTTACAATGGCAGCTTCTTGGAAAAACCTGAAATCGATGCATCCAAATCCTGTCTTATAGCGCTGATACTAACTCAGAACTTATGAATGACTGACTGGTGATTTCGTATTCTTGTCCATATCGTCTTACTGTACAAGTATATCGTCCATATTCTTGCAAACGCTCCTAACTTGTGATAACGTACAGTCGTATTCCGAAGTAATGATGGGTATAACCTGCTCCAAATGTTAACAAAATGCATCGTGTTTATGCTTCAACCTTACATGCCTAAGTTGTCAGCAAGCTTGAATGACACTTGGATACTTGTCCATTAACGGAACTACCTGTTATGTTAGGGTAGGTTAGGTTAGGTTAGGTTTTTTGAGCGTTTATACCTAACCTAACCTAACCTACCCTAACATAATATGTAGTTCCGTTAATGGACAAGTACCGACACTTGTTCTGGCTGAACTGACCTGTCGACATCATTTCTTTTATCTGTCCTACCACCAGGCAATCCCTGCCAGCATATGAACCGTTAGGAGAAGCCCACTTTCTCATAGCGTCTACTGCGGATCAGGATATATTATTATTATTCTTATTTGTTTATTAGCACTCACTAAGAGCAAAGATGTAGCGCAGCAAATAAGGGCTCTGATCTGACAATTGTGGGATGAATTTCTCAGAAGCTCAAACATCTCGCAAAGAAATTAATAGATGGCTCTGCAACGTAAACCTCGATGCTAGAATATAATTACGTAGGGTACGTCTCGCCCACCCCGTCCCAAGACAATTGATTTGGGCTGCCCAGATTTTGGGTTAATTGCCGGCGAATCTGTGGCTGTTTGTTTACATGGAGCACAGTGGTGGCGACCAGAAGAGACATTCCTGACCACGAGGCGTATATATGCACCGTACCTCTTGATGCCAATATAACCAGCGAAATTCCCTTCCTACCTTCTCCACCTCCCTCCCCAGCCCAGTCCCCCCACCAGAAAAAATGCGAAAAATCTACTCCTCATGGTGCCTTAAAATTTCCCCCAAAAAACTGGCATGGCTGGCCGGGGGCCTTTCTCCGCATACCTGACCTCACCTCTCGGGCCGTAAGTGGGCGTCCGTTGGGGGGAGGGTGGCGAAGGTTAGAGGGTAGACCGCAGCGGGGGACTCGCATACCTGGCGTGACTGAGGAGGGGGCCACGAAAAATGAGGGAAGCGATTACAATGGGAGAGGGTTAGAGCAACATTCGCTAGCTGGCTCTCACCCCTACTGCCATATCAACTACTGGGCTATTTACATTCTCGCTGGAAATGTTCACCTCCACCTGGGCCTGGGGAAACTTCTTCTTCGGCGCGTGCTGGCCAGGGAGGGGGTTGTGACTACGGGCTCCTCTTGCGGGGGTGTTGCTCCGTGGGCCGGCATTTTGGCGCGTTTGTGTGTGCCGTTTAGTTTTGAGTGAAGAGCCTGACCCAGGGGGCTGAAAATCTACCCTGTGCACGCCGAGGAGGAACGGTGGCTGAGTTTTGTGGCCATTAGTGCTCGGTGATACAGAGGGTGCACCTCTTGCTGGCGCCCGCTCTCAAATTCCAAAGTTGGGATGCAACGTGTCGACAGTCAGTGTGTGTGTGCAAGCCTGAAATGAATAACGTGGATTTACTGCTCGCGTTGGTGCAATCGGGGATTTATTGACTGTCTGTTAACGCGGGATTGCCCAGGCCTTCATCAATGGTAAGCTGCAGCCCACTCGTTTTCGGAAACTTGAGTGCGTGGCCAACTTTTTCCAGAGTTGGGCAATGTTTGCCAGTGTCTGCGCAGTGATACTGTGGCGAATTTCTGTCGAAATGGCAGGGAAATCGAATTGAGTTGGGTGGGTTCCTGGCATGCAGTTCGTGATGGGAAGTCAGTTTATCGCTGGCCCCTTACACTCTAAACAGAGAAAGTACAAATGTTGAACCTTAAGGGTACAAATGTTTTGAAACTAGATGTATATACACACCCTATGGGTACATATGTTCATCGCGTGTGTACCCTTGACATGTGTTCCTAGGGGTACATTGTACTTTGAGGTACAAATACTTAAATAATTTCATCCCTTTGGGTACATACATGTATATGATATATGGGGTACAAATGTACATTTGTACCCCACAAAAACTGCATTTGTACTTTTATGGTTTATAGTGTAAACTGTCAATGCAGTAATTTCACAGCATAAGCTAAATGCTATGAACTTCTCAACATATTTGTGTGTGTTTTGACCAGCTACTTACTTAATTGTTGAAACAGCGACAAATTTAAGTCGTCCTAAGATTTCTGCCTCGCCCTGTATATTGATTTGGAGTTTCGTGCACTGCTGTGTGTGGACATACTTTCAAAACTCAGCTCAGCGGCAATAACAGTACTTTCATAACGTTGTGACTGACTGATTGACTTAATGTCAGAAATTCCTATAATTATGTTTACTTTGTTTCGAAGTAAATAAACGTATTATTCTGATTTTTTTTTTCTTTTTTTTTGCAGAATGTGTTTATGGCTCATGCTCTTCGTCGCATTTCTTACGCGACATGTGATTCCGAGAATTGCCAGTTTTCGTTTTTGGCCAGAGAACCGAAAGGACATTTTAGTCTCCAGTATTGTCATTCCTTCGTCACAGAATCTTCAGACCAGGTGAGAGCACCACGAATCACTTTTAAAATTCATAACCTCATTTTAAAAATGTGCAGCCTACTTGTCTGATCGATAACCACCATTATTGGAAGGTTGTGCTACCTGTTATTGAAAACCAAAGTTTGCATTAGCCCTGCAGTGTAAGAAACCCACGAGGTCAGCTCAGTTTGTTACGTTTGGTACACACTCGGTTGACCTAGCTAGATGATGGTTTTAAAAAAGGATTGAAAGATTTAGGTTAAAGTTGTAGGTAGGCAAGTGCTGGTAATGCAGATCGCGACAAATAAGGAAATCATTTGGGATGAACTTGTTCATTGTTGTTTTAAACTAAATGTTCTTCAGTTAAGAACTGGTTTTCTTATCGGTTTTGATTGCTGGTAATCAAAATAACGACGTTGTTATCATTCGTATTAACAGCAAATATATTTTATATATATACAATTTATATGCACTCATATATTACTGTGTGATCGATGTCATACAGGAAAACTGCATTGTCACAAAACCCCGAATTTGTTCCACCAGATTAATTGTTCAGTTATAAATTTCATTATTGAGGGAAGGCCTGCTGAATGTACAGAAAGACAATTTACTGATCATTTAATCTGTCTCATCCTCTTCCCCCCAAATCGTTACCAGGATATCACTGCATGTTTTCCTATGACTTCAACAGCGAATTTTTCCCTATCAAGCCCAACTCAAAGGCACTCGGACCAAAATGTTTAGAAATAGGAAGAGTTGATTGGGGTGCCATCTTGGATGGAATTTTTGTAACATCTTGATTCTAATTAAGGAATTTGAAAAAGACCCTGTCTATGTTTGTGTGTTGCTCAGACAACGTTAATTTAAGTTAGTACTTGCTGTTGTTGCACATACTATACATGTGACTCGTATACGAGTCTGAATAATAAAGCTGAATGACAATTGAGGGGAAAAGTGGTCAGAGCTGCACATGGCAGTTAATTAATGGAGAAATCAGTCGTGTTTAATGGGGTGGTTTAGTGGTACTCTAAAGTATAATGGAATTGCTTTTGGGGTGGACATGCAGAACTGACCAGTCGTGCATCTGCTGTTTTAGGGGAAGGAGGGTCATCTTAGCCGAGAATAAGAAAGGAACAGGTGGTGCTGATACTAACATTTTGTCTTTTGGGACATCTAATTAGTTCTTGTGTACAAGCGTTCCATCTTATTGCCATACACTTTCTCAGCCATCTGCTCGCGATTCATTAAAATGTTTTCGTTGTCCGAATAATTTATTTCCAATCGGTTCAATAGCCATCCAAATCCATTACTCGTTGGTCGCATAACATCGCCGAAATATTTGAATTTCAATGAATTTCAGCGTTTTCCTTCCCCCGCCCTTCAATATGGAGTTTTAGAGTGTGCAGCTGAGTAGGGGATTCGGGGTAATCATCCAGGCAGCAATTGCTCTGGCAAAATTTGGGAAAGAATGCGAAGAATGTTTCTTGTCTTGCTTTGTTATCCATCACTGGGTGACTGTGACGGTGCCTCAAACTGCTTTTCAAAAATTCCTCCACGCCTTCATGATTTCCACGTTGCTTGCATTTGGGGGTTTGAACTTTTTTTTCGTCTTTTCTCGTTCATCTCTGGCATCATTGTTTCGGAGGTTTTCTGGCTTTCGTTAACTTGCCTTCCCCTCCTTTTCGTACAATAGACTTGATACCCGGTAAATGACCACCAGAAATTCCGTCATGAAGCAAAATCTTAGTCTTAGTTAGGATGGGATGCCAAGTGCACCTCTGTCAATCCAGAGCAGTCTGAGCCCATTCGACTGGAACGCTGCAAATCTGACGTTGTTTTTTTTAGCACACAAAAATTCAAAAGAACCTGTGTCCAGTTCTGACTAACAGTGAGGTGTGCACAAATTAATTGGAGCAAATGTTCTCATCGGTACGGAGCTGTCAAATACTGCAGCAGCATCTTATATTTTTATACTGTATATTTACTAAGACATCTTTGTCATACATGCATTTGTTTGTAGTTAAAACCTGGCGCTCATTGAGGTATACTTTTGCGTGAGCTGGTTGTATACGGTTGCTCCAGACATGGAATTGACAGGGATATTGGAAAAACATGAACTTGTCAGGGAAATCCAGCAAATTGAAAAATGGTTTCAAGTACAATTTGTAGATATATGTACATGGATAGCTATAAGTAATAACCTGCATCTCTAGAAAGAAATCAACAGGGAAATTATCAGTTTTTTTTAACAAGACGTCAAATTACGCAGCTTACTTGTGAAAATGTTTTTTTTTTACCCATGTTTCTATACAAAAGCAATACTTATAGCATCCTTTATATTGAAATATGTCACATTTAAGCTTTTTTGGGTGGTCAGGGAAATACGATTTAAAAACGGGAAAAGCCAGGGTCATTTCTAGGAAACCCTGTTGTAGATATCACCAAAGACTTCTACTAGTAGGTGTATAATCCGCAATTAACTTTTAAAGATTTCTGAAGTTGTTTGCGCCAATTTGTCGAACTTGACTAATATTTCTATTCAAATTAAGGTGAGGCAAAATCGCATCGTAATGTTGACTCCGCCTAAAAATCCTTGAAGCTCCCACTTCTACGAAAACTCGCCTAAATTTATTTCTGCATGGGAGGAAAGAGGTGAGGTTTAGCTGACCGCATTCGTCCATTTGCTTCGAATATTCGATGAACCCAAAATGCAATGCATACCTGAAGGGGTGAAATTCATAGTGGCATCACATTTTCCTTGTATCGCGAAACGAGCATTTTAACCAGTAAACAGTGCAGCTCTTCCAATGTAACTTTCAAACTTTTGCATGAAGTTTTGGCATTCTACAATTGTATACATCTTCTTACAACAGTTTGACATCTGTAGAATTCAATTTCTACACTTCACGCAAAAAATGTAAAAATGCTGACTTATACCACTATCAATGTTACCCCTTCACGTATACTGTGTGTGTATTTAATATGCGGACTTCGTTTTCATTAATCAATCTTGGTCTGACCCCGACATGGCCTCAGACGTGCAGTATAAGAACAATGCCGTTCGATGTGCTCCGAGTAATTACCATATAAAATTAGATGCCAATTTCTTCGCAATTTCCCTTAATTTTGTTTTCTTGATTTTTTTCACTCATGTTTAGTCCCTGTCTTGCTGCATGCAAGAATGTTACGGTCAGGCATGCGAGGTATTTAGAGTTGCGTTGGCCATCTGTGGTGTCTCGCATAGAAACCACCCAAGAAGTTGGTGAGGACTCCACGGTGGCAACACTTGTGGACACTGCCCACCCCCTTGACCCCCTCCCCGTCGCATACTTTCCAGTGTGGTTTATTCGAAACTCACATCATTTGTCAGCAAGATGCGACCTGAATTGCTGTAATGTAATTCTGGTACATGGACACAGGTACAGGTGTCTGATGGTTTGGGGTGTGTAGTATTCGCCCATCAAGACCCCCTCCATGGCCCTGGCTTTAGGAGTTGTGAATGTGTGACTATGACCCCTAAGCTTGGCATGTATTGTGGACGGTACTGATCTCCTGTATAGCATTTCAATGGCTCGCTTAATGGTGTTTGAATGGTGCTGGTGGACCCATACAAGGATGGAACAACATGTATAGAAATATACTGTGTGTTTTCATTTTTCCTCTTGTCTTGGGATTTATGTGAGATGTGCAACTTATTTATAGTCTCCCAACCCTACATCGCAATGCCGACTTGAATTCTATTCAAAAATGTCGATTCTGTTCCTATAGTATAAACTCGTCTTCGGCTGCCAGTTTGCGGTTGATTTATGGATTTTCAGTAAACTGTTGTACTGATTAGTTGCTGGATCGACGCCAGTCAACAATCCAATAAAACAAAGGTAATGATTCGTCGTAACGTGGCAATAAATGTTATGCGTTTTCGTAGTATAAATGCCCGGGCAGTCGTAACTAACATATAGGTCTAGTCATGCTTTGCTGTTGGGGCAACCTAGACTTAGAAGTACAGGATGGTCATAGAGTTCTACCCTTATAACAAAAAATTAACATGAAAAGCTTTTACATACAAGGAACCAACTGCTAGCGTGCACGATTTTCAAGATTTCGAAATACTGTATACTTGTAACTCTTAACAGACAGTTGTAACAGACAGAAAGTTGTTGTTGCAATTAGGTGTAGTACTTTATGATTACCCTGTACATATCCTGGACTAGAATAGAAATAACTTTTAAGGTTGTACAGCGAAATTCACGAAACTCAACTTTCCACGAGACGTCATTAATTAAGGATGGTATTGGAAATCCATCACTTAGTGCTCACTTTATGTTTATACGCACGTTATAAAATCCAGAATTTCTCCTGCCATGCGTTCGCTCTAATTAAGTAGTAGGTATGGATATTAATTTGAGCCCAGTTTAATATCCATAATAAAATCCCTCGGAACTTGGGAATGCTGTAGGAATTTTTTTTTGGTAAACGACCCAGTTTATCGAGTGCCAGAAACTCATTCGCAGTTCGGGTGTTACTAAAATGGGGAAATCGTAATTAGATTTAATAAACGCGATAGACTGCCTTCCCTCAAGTGGTGTCGCCAGTACTACAAATAAAATGCATTTTATGCGCAATATAAGGCCAACAATTGTCGCTCGTCCTCCTACGTCGTCTTTCGCTTTGAATTAATTAAAATGGCGAGGCGTGTCATAAAAGAAGACGAAGCGTTTATTTTTTACGCATTACTGTCGTCATTTTGGACTCTTAAAACCATATTTTAAGACTGGGCTTAAGCACTAAGAGCATCGTTCATTAACAATTCTTTCGCACTGCATAATGCATGGCAGTCGTCTTCGGAGGAAAGTTGATTGCGGCGCTGCTTGATGTTAATTGCATCGCACTTCCGGGGCAAAAAAATACCACATGATGCACAACCCAATGCAATTGTGGTTGCATTTAAATATGCGCGGGATTATCGTATGCACGATGAGCGAAATTATTTTCCACTTTGTTGTTTCGGTTTAAGCGTTTTAAAGGTCTGTTACATCGAGGATACCTTAATTAAAGCGTTGTTTACATGCATAATTTAAGAGCGAGGAACCACTTGTTGTTCTGGCAGTAACCTTGTCGTCTGCCAGATAATCCGATCATTGCCCACCTTTGAAGAATTCTTCTCAGAAATCCTTCATTGCTCGCAAGCTTTCAATCGCTTCACATGCACAGATAAACATTCGCCTTTAACCCCAATCTGCTGCTTTCGTGTTTTCATCCTGTTTTCGCGTATTTTTTTTTCCCAGAACCAATTTTTTATTTTTCCGTATAATTTCGTATTCCTCTCCCCTGCATCCATACATGTTGCGCATCTTCTTCTGTTCATCTTGTTCTCTAAAAGTAAATGAAACCGCATTCCCGTGAGAACCAATCACGTGTTGAACTGAGTTCAACTACTATTCCACAAACTGGAGCGCTGTACATGTATATGCACTTGTTACGTTTCGCTGGATCCCAATCTATACATATAGAATTGCGCGCGCATCAGCGAACAAATACATCCCATACCCCTATAGGTATTCAAACCCCACATCGAATTTAAAGCATATTGAAGAATTCTTTCCTTCAACAGTTAGTTGATGTTGACACATTTCCTTGCACCAATCCGCAATGTTTACATGCAAGCTCTTAAGATAACTTAACATGAGCATGGCATGCTCTAAAAATGCAATTAAGCAGGTCATTACTTTAGTTCATTTCATTTATTTGACAACTGTTTTTCCAATGAGGACATTCTGAAGACTACAGTTTATAAGCAATTTGACATTGTATAGAGCCATGGTGGTCTCTGAAAGACACTACTAACTACTGTACATGTACATGTAGGATTTTAGGAGTCCAAGCTCCATACCGGGACTATGCAAAGTGTGCCCCGCTACTAATATCTTCCCATGCATGTTTACTATTTACATTTTATCTCATTTCCTTACGCGAATTCGTCCTAGATCGCTTTTGGCTTTACATGATGTATTCGGTGAGCGATATTAAAGTGGCCATAGTCGTTCTAGTGAAATCAATTACCTCGAAGATGTGTATTTTAATGCCGAGCTTATACATGTACATGAGTATTTAGCTTGTTTCTGATACTCGTTTTTCGAGTTGTTTTAAGTTCTTTCCTGCTTTGGTGCGGTATCTTGCTGGAAACCATCTCTTATTCCAAATAAATGCAAATGTTTACTAGTCGACTATGTCAAAATGCTGATTGAGGCCCCTCTGCACCCTTATCAGTCGATGAGTCGCGTATCTTTATCCAATGAATGCATTAATTTCATCCTCTTTATCTACTTTGCATGACGAACTATTTTTGGTATCGCGAGATTTTTGAAATGATGGACTTGGGAGGCCATCTATAAATCAAGTGCCTCGAAAAGGGGGATAAAATGATTATCCATTTGGAAATGAAAGCAGGGAATGGAAGGAGTTGTGCTCCTAGTGCACAGCACAGAATGTAAAACATTATTTTGTTAGCTGATATTTGTATTTTTTCTCATTGGTATGACCACTTTCAAAATGACTGTGTTGTATTGTATTCTGAGATTGCATAGTTCTTGGACAAGGAACTTGTTCTTTGCCAACAGATGCACTTTTGAGAGATAGATTTCCTCAATATCTCCACGTCTGAAGCAAAGAAAAAAATATTTTCTCTTGCATAAGGATCCAACTAAACATCTTTATTTATGGTGCATTAATTTTTATGTGCTTTGTGTGGGTAGCTCAAGGGATTCTGCGCGACGTCCCTAATCTTTTTAGTGTTGGCTCATTTCAAGGAAATTGATTAATAAAAGTTGCTGGATAGCTTGTATACAGGGTGATTATAAAGTCCTGCTCTCATTACAACAATAATTTCATTTAAAAAGGGAATTTCTCCTATTTACTGTCAATTGTGCCTATTGTGTGCCATAGTCCAAGTGGTCAACATACAATATACAGAGGTGGTCAACGTGTAGAGGTCGTTTTCCATTGTGTTTCCAGTGAGTTAAAATGTGGTCAACGTAGGCAGATGGTCAACTTTGGATACTTTTGAAGTTTCGTTTCTACATGTACCCTGACTGTATGTTCGTCCTTTATATGTCGTTGCTTCTACTGCTTGATTAAGTACAAGTCAGTTGGTGCTGTTTGTCTCTTCGCCACTCCGATTTATGATATTTTTCTCCTAATGAATTGGATCACGTTACCAATTAAAAGTTTGCTTATGTCGAGCATGTCGTCTTTACTGGCGAGCCTACATGTCGATACCTTGACGAAGAATGAGTTGGCGAGAAATTGTAATACGCTTTTCACGTCTGGTAATTCTTGCCAGTTGTTCAGTGCTAGCTGCTAATGCGTAGTTGCGTGTTGGCAAATTTGTCGTCTCTTAATTTTCAAAGTTCACAAAGTCATTGTTGCACTTTCGCTGATGCACAATGGCGTGGGTTAATTTTGAAATACTCCAATTAAGGCCTCTTAATTCACCATATGTGCGAGACTTAGAATCTGTGAGAGATGTAGTGACAGGTCACGAGAGAGCATCTCTGATGCACAAAAGACAATTTGTAAGAAGTATAGTGGCTTATAGTCGGCGATGTTAGCTTTTGGGCTTTGATTTGTCGCGTTCAAGTAACCTCCATTGGGAAAGGGTTAAGCTATAATATGATGATGTACATGTAAAAGCAGTGTACCGAATACCACTGATGCATGAATCAACATAGCTGATAACCACAGACTTGACCATGGTCACAAATCTATTTAACGTGCTTGGTATGAAATGCATGTACATGTAGATGCAGCAAGATCTTAAGGCTGTGAATATTTTTTAGTAACTGACTCTCAGCAATGTCAGGTAGCTACTCTAATCTTAGAAACTTTGGTATACAATTTTAATGTACGCCGTGCATGACGATAGTTTCAAATGTTAAATGTTATTAACTGTCGCAGTTCTACGAGTTTATTTTTGTATTGCCAAAAAAAATCAGCCACGTTGCTATGCAAAGGATGAAACGAAAACTAATACACTGCGCCTCTAATCTAAAGGTTCACGATGATGAAAGATAATAATGTAAAGGATCCTTCATGGCCCTTTACATCGAATCATAATTTGATGCCAAAATTTCAAAATTGATTTTTCTCTGGCTTAACACGATGATGAAAACTTTGATTCAAAAATTGGTGAGCTGCAATAGCCCTCCATCTGGCGTGTTTGGCAATATCAAGATTAATGAGAGAGATGATTGTCCGAATTTCCATGTTGCGAGATATGGACGCAATAAATCTGCGTTAGGCGTTAATCGGCACTTAAGTAAATTGCAAGGAACCGTGGTATACAAATACATTAGTCCAAATAAGTATACGAAATTAGTATATTTTTGTTCGAGCGAACATTTTCCCATGTCATACAAGCATGTACTTCAACTTTAATTAAAACGCAGTTTTTAATGTGACGAGGCTGTTTGGGTATAACGTACACACTCATGTATGGCTCGATAAAGCTCGCTCTTAATTGTGTTTAATATTATAAGACCATGCGTCACTTAAACTAAGTTTCTCATTTTACGGCGCGCTATTCGCGAACGATGAATGTTTACAATTCTAACAAGTCTAGCAAACGTTTATACGTTGGAAGCGTAATGGCCTCAAACTAAATTTAGGCAATAAACAAGGAGAAAATGTACATCATGAATTTTCTAATTGAAAATCAGGCTTTCAGGAAATAAATTAAGATTATATTATGGATCGAGTCCTGCAGTATAGCTCTCACGAAGTGTTGGTGACCTTTTGTTGATGGGGTTATATACCTAAGCAACGCATCTACATATTAATCTTTAATTTTTTTACCTGTTGTTCTTGGTGTTTAATAGCGCCATTCGAAAAAATTAGTCAAAACATAATTTCGCTGAGAAAATGCCATTATCGTTATATTTGTACACTGAATTTTTCTTTTAAAAAAAATGTGCACTGCATTGTACTGTACATATACATGTTTAAGTAACTTAAAAAGAGAATTCGCAGTGTCAATTAAGCATTTTACATGTTACTTGTTACTGTCAATTTAAAAGGGTAAAAAAACCTGGAATTTGACCCTGATTGAGGAACTGATTTTTTAATGATTTTGCTCGACGAGGCGCCATATTACACTCATTCGAGAATGATTAATTGGCTTAATTTATTTTATGACTAAAGTCTTCATTCCGGGTGAAGAAGAGGCGTTGTAACAGAAAGCCTAAGCACGAATTAGGGTTACGTGTACTTGTTTTCAATCGCTTTCAGTGTCAATGGGGTCCCCTCAGCCTAGAAAAAGGAAATTTGAGAGTAGGCAAAGAAGCCGAAATGAAGTTCGTAATATTTTTATTTCTTTTTTTCTTCTAATAATTGCCATGGCGTTCATTTTCAATATACATGTACATGTAAATTAAAAGGGTCATCCAGAAATGAAATTTGCATCTGAAGAATAGCAGTGAGCTTTGCAATGTCATTAGCCATGGAATGATGTACATATCCTTGGTTGGGAAACCTGAACTCCTCACAGCTATCTCTAACACTCCTCATTTTGTATGAAACTGGTCCCTGGTGGAGGTTACTGGGACGGTGTCCTCCCAGTGGTCACCAATAGACAGTCAGTCTGTTTGCATTTTCTTAACGTTTGGATGATATTGGCGAACATTTTTATTGGATATGGATTACTGACCACAAAATGACAGTCTCCCAGAAGACTGATGAGCTGCTGAGCAATATGTGGCGCATATTTCAAAGGACGCCGCCAATTTCCTTTGCTGGAACGTAATCAATGTACATATATATGTAGCTTACTTGTTATACAGGGTGTCTGGAAGTTAACTTCTGTCCGGCCATTTCGTATTTTTCAATGACTCCTTTAACTTTCTTAAAATAATTATTTCAAATATCGACATTGCATGTCTTGCTCAATGCTTTTATTGCTCTCATTCAGCCATATCAACAGTAGCATTGGTCCTGTACTATATTAAGGCTTTGCTGCAAGGATCCAAACACATTAATCTCTAACCGGCCATAGTCGAATTATCCAGCAAAGTGCTAAATTGTATCATTTAGATTTGGCAGATGAGTTCTCGCTGCAAATAAATAAGCGCCATTATTTTTAAATTGCGAAGTTCGAATTAAATGAGTTGGAAGAAACGTACAGTATAAAGTCAAAGGACATTTTTTGTGCCATGTCCCGTCGATTGCTTCCGCAATCACGATTAATTTGCCATCCTAGGTAATTAACTTTAAAGGAGAAGTCTGAGGTTTTTTAACGATGAAAGCATCTTCAAGTATATGTGTTTTGGTTTCTTATATCAAAGTGATCAATGTGCTATTTATGGGGTGGCATACTTTGGTTTCTCTATGCATGTACGATGTATGTGTACTTCTTTTCCACGGACAACATTTTAGCGCCTTTGAGATGATATTCCGTTTTTTGGCGTAAATTACAGAACATTGTCTCCAAAGATCCAGGAACTTTTAAATCCAAGCCTTGTTTTGTACTCCGAAATTTTGTCATTTTATTGTCACCCACCCAAATTGCGTTCCTAACTGTCAGAGTAACGGCTGAGATTTAGGCATTGTGCAGCAATAACAAGTGGTGATGTGTGGCCCATCATCATTTCACCTTTAAACACATCTCATCAGTTTTAACCACATTTTCTGGTGAGTTTTTCAACTTTTGACTGGTAATTAGAAACGTGTGGGCAATCTTGTGAAGGGAGGACATGGCAGTTTCTCTCGCATCATTAATCCAATGTTGGGCTTTCCACCCCCACTTTCTCCGTGAATTTCTGTCGACTCTGCCCATCTGGTAGACATCGATTGTAAACCACGTGTTTGTCACTTTTATTCGCTGATATTGCGCGAAGCACTATGTTGTGGCGTGCGATGTGAACCATTGCGAATCGGACTTGTGGTTGGTTGTTGGTGCGTGTATCAATGGACACAACGTATGGGACAATTAATCGAAACAATTGAGTGACCATCGAAAGGACAACATATCACTTGACATTCAGATTGCCATGCAAATATATCAGTCGTCAGGCTCGTTAACTTGTTGGCCTTAACCAAACGAGTTTTTCAAGCTGATTTGCCAACCTTTTCTGGTCAAGTTTGTGTTTGTTCGTGCTAAAAACCAGGAGCTTGGTCCAAGAGCTTGGGAGACACCTTTTCTTTTCGAACATGTAAGTGCTCTTTTACGTTTTTGACCACTTGCGCTACCCCATGCATTTCATTGATGCCCATGTGAACTTTTTGCCTGGATCTGGCAGATTTTGCGCATTTTTGAGTTGTAAGTTTTTGCCTACATGTATGTGCTGTCGGGGTTTCTGTAACATCTTACAGTTTCGCAGATAAGTCAGTGCCTGTGCTTTGTTTTACACCATCGCAGAATTTCCAGATAGCCTAAGAAAATGTTGCAAAAAAGTATTCGGCAAACATTACACACACCAGACGAAAGCTTTTTGGAAAATGATCATTATCGGAACCCCAGAATATAAGGAGCTGTAGGCCTGAGATTTAATGCTCAGCAGTCGAGCATATGGCATTTCTTGCAAACTTTTATTTAACGTGTGCGGAGCTACATGTATGCTAAAGTCAGAATAAGGGTCACAACTTTTTGACCCGTTACTCCCGTCTAATCTGTTTTCTTCAGAATTAGATAACCACCTCCGGCCTCCCTCTTGGGCGTCTTAATTACTTCTGTACATATAGGAATTGAACAAAGTAATGATACCCTTTCTACAGATTCACAGCTTTTTTTTCTAATTTGCTGTTTTTTTATCCTCGATTCAGTATCAATCATTTTGGAATTGACTGTTGCAAATTTCGAACATTATGGAATGGAATGTTAAGAACGTAATTTATAAGGACATCTTCGAGTTGACTTAGTTATGCTGGAGTAAGCAATGTGCAAGAGAATAATTATACTCACTGTAATGCTCGAACTGGTCACATTTGGTGGTTTTGCTAACCAGGGAAGATGCTACAGTTGCCCTTCAAACCATGTAGCCAATGCAACATTGAAGTGCCCAGCCCATTAATGTTTATTTATTTTTTACATCCAGGCTATTATTCTGTCTTGAATCTTTGGATTTTCTCTGCTCTTCTGTATAACAGTACATACAGTGTACATGTACATTAAGTGTGGGAATCACTGAATATTTCACGATATTGTTTACTATCGAAGGCCTTGTTGCAGGACTACCTGCACGAAACTGTTCTAATTTAAAAAACAAATCCGGAATTTCAAGAAAAAAAAGTAAGGAAAGTAAATAATTGAAAATAAGTGATAGAAAGAAATGCGGAAAATGCATCATGTAGCCATGTAGTCAGCATGTTTTTTATTTCTTTCACAATAAGTCAAAAAAATTTTTGACTTATTTACTTTCTTGATAGCTATTATTGGGATTAGATCCCTAAAGGGCATATGCCTACTATCAACAAATTAATACGCATTATTAGCATTTCTCCTCAAGAATATGCCTTTTGTCTAGCGTTAAACTACCGAATGTATTCCTTTGAGTTTTCCTAGGGCTGCCTACGCTATTCTTGCGCAGTCGTCCTATCTGGAAAAAGGCACCCCCGCGCCGGAAGTGCACGAGATTGATTTCTTGAATGTAAACAGTGGTAAAAGTGTATATGCACGCTTTGATTATATTAAGGCTCCTTTGATGTAGGTCAACCGAACCATTTTTCTTCGCAGTGGTCACTTTCTTAGAGCAGGCTTAGAATAATTTTGTTGGCAAACTTATAGGCATTTGTCATGTTTGTTCACATCAGTCATAACGCCCTGTGGAAACTGCATACACAGGTCATATGTGCTTTCGCCATGCAACTCGAAATAAAATCCCCCTTAATATCATTTATACTCTGTCAATTGCGTCAACAACAGATTCGAAAGTTGCGTTTGTCAAAATGTCATTTTCACGATACGTTTTGGTTTCTAAAACATTACCTACAGTACATGTATGTCTAAAACTGAAAATCTGCAATTAATTCGGTTGACAGAAAAATTGAAGATTTTTTACGTTTTTCTATTTTTTGTTTATGGATATACATGTAGGCCCTAAAGTGTTTGATGGAAATACACTGTAGAAGAGGTAAAATAATTGCCAATTTAGTTCTAAAGTATACCTCGCGATAAACTAATACCGTGTGATGTTGGAGGGGGAATAAACCCATACCCATTACCATACCCGCGTACCATTACTTTATAGAAGCTAAAAAAAATGGTATGCTAAAGATAATTTGTCCAGATGTTGAAAGAATTTTGAAAATAATTAGATTTTCCGAAAAAAAAAACAATTGAGATATATCAGATAACGATTTTCTTTGCGATATCAAACCGTGTAATTAGTGACGCTACACTGACTCGCTGACATTCTTCCATTTGGATGACGAAATAAGAACGTTTTCGAAATTTTTGTATAATTTGAAAAATGTGCTTCTAGCCGTTTTCAACTGCGCTTTAACTTTCTCTGTTAACGATATAATATTGTGATGATTAATCTCGAAAAAGCAATACGCTAATTTACAAAAATTCCTGAATATTTTGAAAAATATGCTGTTTCAAAACGGGGAACAGCTTGTAAAAAAGCTTTATTAAAGTGCACTTAACAAAGGCAGACAGGCAGGTGCGTAACCATCAAAATGCGAAATCGTGATGAAGGTTTTTAGGGAAAGTTTTTCTGCAAAATTTAAACGAAAAGGAGGCTGCCCAGTGGTTAATCGGATGCAGTGGAATGCAAGATCAGTGGGAAAGCATAGCAGATTTGAAAATCGTGGGAATTGGACCACGTGGTGAGGTCAGCTGAACTGCCCCTGCTCCTGCTATTTTACCGTGCCCTTTGGTCACCTTGGGCCATCTTTCAGATATATTGCTTCGGGCTGGGTGTGATCCCCAAAGAGGGCAACTCATGGGTGTGAGTACATAAAAAATGCTTCTGTTTTTTGGCTGAAGGCACCGGGGTGAAACCCCTAAATATTGGCATATGGTTTATGAATTGTTAAACTTTTGTTTTTGGGCATCTGTGGGCATGTACTGTAGGTACACTGGTACAGTGCTTAAACCACTGCAGCTTAACAAAACAATATGGATGTACTGTACATGTAAATGCTATGAATAGGATCTTGAACATATAACATACAGTTTACATGTTAAGTGTTGCGCATAATAAGTGTATAATGTCGTTTGTTTTTATTGTTCTAAATACAACTAACAACTTGTTTTGATTCATGAGGACTTACTATACAACATTATTTTCAATCTCATCTTCAGTATCCAACAACAATGACATACCACATTGGTATATTCTGATTCCATTACAGGTTAACATGGAATATTATACTGTAAGTGCAATATCTGTGCTTTAAACCATCGATATATTCACTGAGAATACAGTACATGGTAGTTCGTTAAATTCCCACTTAGCCGATCCAGATTCAGCGACTTACATGTATCGGTCATGAAGCTTCTTGTGTGTACTGAGAAAAAAATTCTTTTTTATCCAACTGATCGAGTGCCTTTGTTTCAGAATGACATTCACTAAATTAATTTTCGGACCATTAATTGAATTTCTCTTCAGCAATAAGACATTTAACACGCTTGGCGTTATTTGGGCTCAAAAAGTAGAAGACCCTGTTCATGGTCTCGCGTTTAATAGACATTTATTGACGTGATTGATAATCGAAAAATTGCGTCTATTAATTGTCGTTTGAACTTCTGTTCCTTCCTCCTATCATTGATTTTGAAAAAAAATCAGTTCAATTAGGATTGATCAGGAAGTTGTAGGTTTTCGTACGATGAAAAAATTCTCGCTGAAAAAGTGGTTCCTGTTTTAGATCGTTGCACTTAATTTATAGCTTAGCTTTCTGGTGGTTGTTCCAAACTCCGTTTAATCGACGTTTTTAATGTGTTAATTTACAATACCGATGGCAATCCATTATTAATACCTGTCTAAACCTTTTACCTTAGCTAAGACATTTGATAAATGAGAGTATAAAAAATTGAAAAAAGGAATTGCTCACACGCAGCCTGCAGCTGGAACAAATGGATTTGATAAATTTCGGAAAAATAACTTTTGAATTTTTCACAAGGAAAACGTTCGCATCTCCAAATGTTAATAACTATATGCAAATAATATTGGCATTGTCATGTGTTTTGCATTTAACAGCTGACTCGATTTATATCACTCAATTAAAAGAAGTTTAAATTTTCATAACACAAATTTTGTTTGATAAGGTGCACGCTCCCCGTATTTTTCATTGCGACGAATTATATTCTTAGAAACAATTTTCTTTAAGTCCCACCTATGAGCGAGTTCAAACTTATATTTTATTCATAAAATGTTGCAGCTCTACTTCCATTAAAGCGAATGAAGTGCGGTTTGTTTTACTGCGATACAGCACTTGAAATGTCAGTGCGACAACATATTTTTATCAAAAGAAATTACTAACAGATGTATAAGGTCTACAGTACATTTTCAAAATGTTTTAAAAACTGCAACTGTCAAGTAAGATTGTGTGATTAGCTTTGCAATGCGGGTCACATAAGACATTTTTGTACTTTGAAGCAATTTCAAGTGGAACATCTGCCGTTGATCTTTAAACTTTTTCTTCTCACGAAAACCATTTAGGCATCCCCGAGAGATTTCTTAAAACCATTTTGTTGTTTTAGCTGAATTTTACCTTCTGCGTAAGGTTTTCCGATAAATATAAATTGATGAATGTCTACTGCAGCAGCCCACTCGCTATTCTTCCTAAGATTTATTTTTGGATGATTTTCCTTATCAATAAGTTGTTATTCTTGGCCGACTTTTTCATCCAACCATACATAACTCTAGTACTATTAGACGGAATTGAGTGAATATTCCGCAGAAATCACTTTTGTGATAGGAAAACCTTCTAAATTAATAATTTGAAGTTAATATTCATGCTCGGTTTTTGATAGTTGATGATATTTACTCGAGAAAATGAACCCATCTCTTTAAGTTCGAATTCCATAAAAGGCTCATTTACATATATGAAAATATGAGAGAATAGTTATGGCATACATATAAATTTGTGAAGAATGAAACATAACTATATTTGTGCTGTTAGAACAAAATTTAAATACATTTTCTGACCAATACGATATGATTAAGAGAAGTAATTTGAGATAAAACAAATCTCGAGAATAATACCATACATGTACTCGATTTCCAGCTTCCTGTGTTTGTGGTAAATCCATAATTTGAGTGCATGATCGAACTCCTAATCCCAGATCATGTTTCATTGCAAACGTGTGGAACGATACTGTATCTGGTTTTAGCTAGCTCACAAACCCACGGTTTTTGCCATTGTATTCTATGTGTTTTGCAACATGCAGCCACCAACTGACATGGCAAGTCATGTAAACACATCTTGCGATTTAGGGGATTTTTTTAAGTTGAGTTGCAGCTTACTTGTTACAAAACCAGTAGCACATTTTGCACGCATGCTTAAATTTTGATGGCTTCGTTGAAACTTAAAAAAAATGAGTTATTTCCTTCTAAAGCTGAAATCTCTCATCAATAAAAACAACACTGCCGACAATACTGGAACGATAAAGACTTTTAACCCATCCTGGCAACAGCCTTGCTTTACACTTTTATGGCAGGCTGTTCTCTATTCTCGTGGGCTATGAATATTTTAGTTTTTAAAAATTCACCAGTCGTAATCTACGTGTGGGTGCACCGTCCTGGCACTTGGACGTCACTTAGTTTCAGCTAAGGCTGTGGATTTAAATATTTCATCGTTTTTTCCAAGCTCGGTTATTTTTATGTAGGTCATTCTTGATGCGTTGACACGTTCATTAAAATGCTGCGGCGCATATTTAAGCAGCTTGAAAAGCCATCTCAAGCACCACCATTCATCCCCTTCAGTGAATACCGGCAGATTTAATTTCCATCTTGTTTGCTGACCCTGATGGCTGTCTCATTTGGGAAAGACAATCTAACGAAATGTCGAGTCATTTTTATGCGTTTCATAAGCTCTTTACTAGGCTGATCCCACATTACCTATGGCTGGCTCGGAGGTGCCATGCTGAGTGCACTAGGGTGTAGGATGAGGGACAAACCCAATTTTTTGTCAACCACGCCTGCTAAAATAATCAGTTAAATTTCAATGTGGGATAATTGCCCTGGAATAAAATTGCTACAGACAACCCTGGCTGAGGGCGTCTAGCAGCATCGGGAGGAATGCTCATCAAATCTAAATTAGCAATTTTTTGGGCGATCATGAAGTCCTGCCCTCATTATAAAGATTAATTTAAAAAAATTGCTTCAGTTGCAATGCATTACAATGCTACACTGCACTCCAAATAGATGAAAATAAAAACTTGAAGCTCTTGTACCTTTCTCCTACTTTATGATAACCCTACATTATCATCTTATGCATTTAATACGCTGTTTAAATATGCCGTCTTGGGAACAAATTTAAAAAATCTTCAAATGCATTTTCTGCTTACTGTAGCTTTTTGAAATTTTGTGCTGAATTGTTTACATGTTCACCTGATGTCGTGGACCTACCTAAAAATAGCACTCGGTAATGCTATGAACTGTTGCTATTTTTTAACTCGCCTTGGTTATTTAAAAGCAGTACCGCCCTTTTTTCATTATTTATTCTTGAATATTTGATAGCTGGGCTTGCTGTTGGATAATTATGATTATGGATTATGGCGAGCCCATGCTATTTTCAGACATGTTATTATTTTTTTTCGAGAGATGGAATGTTTATTAAATATTTTTATTTTGGCAACCTCATCTCTCTCAACTAGGCGTCTGTGGTCTGGGCCTCCTTTTTTGTTGTTGTGAAATTTCATTTATTTTCTAAATCGTGCATTCTTGAAAATAACTTTTCGCGCTGTTTACTGATGCATAAACTGTTTATACTGCGAGATTACAAATCTACAGATCACGAAAGGGTAACTGGTTAGGAAATCTGAGAAACAACGAGCATTTTATAAAATTTAATGAGATATTTGTTAAAAACATTTGAATTTTTTACATTGAACATGCTGGTCATAATTCATTATTGCTCACCTAAAACTCACCAGAGTAGTAAAACTCACCAGACCACAGTAGTATTCCTTACTGGATTGCTGTGTTAATAATGATTGCCATATTGGAGCCAATATGTGTACAGATATAGATAATAACCAAAATACAGATATATGTGAAGAAGAAAAAGGTAACCCACACACTATTCAAATATTTAGAGGATTTTGAGTATTTGCTTTGTCGATTCCTCTTGAGTTTTATTGCGATGATCATGATTTAATATAAACGGACTGCAGCGCAATCTATTAGTACACGCTGTAATATGCATGAAATCGTAATAATTTCAAATGAAAGTGCAAGCCATACATTTATCCGAATACTATATTATTTATCAGAAGTTGATATACTTTCTTGCTTGTAATGCTGTAAAGTAAATTCATCTAATATTCATGTATTTGTATAGGTTTTGTTCTGATTTGTAGAGAGTTAAACGCTTATACATGTATGTCCTGTGTTATTCATGGTGTCAATAAGGTTGTAGGCTATAAACGAGCTTGAAACACACGTGTATCCTGTTGAAGGCTCATTACCTTTGCATCACGTAGTATGTTAATACTTTTGCTTTAAATGCAACTTTGCTACATTATTGTGGTTTATGCTTTTATCATTGCAAAAGTCTACAGTATGTAAAGCCACATTTACAAAATTGAAGAACGACGGCTGCACACATAATAACATTGCCATGCAAAGGATTTCGGAATAAATAAAAAAATGTACGGAAATCGGGAAATGTTGACATAAAAACGTGCCAAAAATGAGAAAAAATTCTTATATAATGTACCGCGTACATTAAGCATAACCGAAGTGAAAGTTTTCTATCAAGCAAGACGAAATAACGTCGTCCATTGAAGCACGTCAGCTTGCCTGACGAGTTATGTTGGGCTATTTCCTTTGAATATTTGTTTGTTTGGTGAAAAGGAAGGCCATCCAAATACCCTTCCTCTCGATCTCTCCAGTGCCAATCAATATTTTTCCTTTCGTCAGCGTACACATAAAACATTTTTCAACACATGCAATGAAAAACATTTCAAAATCAAAGTATTTGAGTGGGAAATTTCATAATTTACGTGAACATTTGATGACATTCTGTGACCTTTTTATAAAGTAATTTGGTTGTATTATCAAAATGCATGGGTGTATTAGGCTAAGCTAAATAGTGATCCACAAACTTATGACACAAACTATGCTGCAGGCTCGAATATTTGATATTCCTGTGTTGTACAGTGTATGTGATTAACGTTAGAACGTTTTTTTGCATTCAAAGCTGTAACAATCAAACTAGTTGGTAAAATGAGACTCACAATATGCCATTTTAATTTTCAGTTATTGCTTTGTGAACAATGTTGTTCTTAAGTCATTACTTTTTAAGGCTGTTCACTTTTAGTGATCAGAGACAAATATTTATTTTGAATAAAAAGCACATTTTAAACTTTTTGTACTTTCATATTATAATTATCAAAGCCAATTCATTTTTAGCTTTCAGCTTGAGACATGTCTCAAACGACATTGCATTTTGCAGATTGACGGATTTTGCGAACGCGTTATTCAATATTTTCTATAATTTTTCTGTTCTGGAAATCAAGTTGCCTGAAATGTAATACTTGTTAATAAGCGATCGAGCTCACAACTGCAACTATTTACGCAAGTTTCTTTCCTCTTTATGCTTTTTTTTTCAAGTGACGCCTAATGATGAAATAGATATTCGACAACTAATTTTTTAAATAATTTTCTGCGGAACTACGTTTCCTCATTAATTTTCCAATTCCCATTAATGCAGTTTTTCAGTCGAATTGCTCGGGGAGGTTTTAATTATGTCGATATGCGTATATAAAGCTCGTATATTGCATGATAATCTGACGTTAATCTCCTTAGGAAATCGGCTTTTTTAAAATTATAAACCACCAGATATAAACATAGAGGTTTGTTCGCTCTCCCTCTTCCTCCAGAAAAATCTGTTCGGGAAAACACCAAATAAGCTCATACTTTCAATATTGCAAGGGTGCACACAAAAACCAGCATGATGTAGGTCTATGCTCTCTCGTTTAGACTGTTTTTCGTCCCTAATGAACCTCCGCATTTAATGTGGCTTATTACTGAAAATATATTAGGCTATAAAAATAAATATTTGAAATTATCGCTATTGATTTGCAGCGTCGCACTTCGCTACACCTTTTTTATTGCGTATTTTTCAACAAAAGCGCATTAATGGAACCCCTATTGTTTTTCAGTTAGTCTGAATGGCATTTTTTATCACTCTTCAAATGCCCGACTCTGCAGTTGCAATTGTATCAACACCTAAAATGCAGAAATTTCACGCATACGTACCATGTGTGGAATGGCATAAACTCAGCATGCAATGGATGCGGTGTAGAAAAGCGATTTGCAAAATGGTCCATGCGAGTACATTTTATAACAGCCTAATGGAAATACAGTATGCGAAAAATTATAGGCTTTGTGGTAACGTAGTCATGACGCCAAATTGTTTTAATCAAAGGCGTGTGGGCGAGGCCCATTTCCCATGCATTTAGATTTCTAATAGAGATGATAGAAATGCATTTAATGCCCACGCCCTTCGTCGCCCTCCCCTACAGCTGCAGCTCCATACCCTTGCATTTATATTCATTAATTTAAATCCAAATTCGACTTCCTGTTTCGTCGTTTAGCTGAAATGAAATTCGAGACCGATATCATAACTTGATATTGCGCGGACTTGATATAATATATATTATATTATAACTTGATATAACCTGATATTATAAATAACTTACATGCACATTCCAACAAAACATATTTAATCATTTATTTTTGATTTTTACTTTGCCCACCAAATAAACAGACGAAATTTACGACCAGATGTGCCATATTAAATGGGCTCTGTGCCATCTGGTGAAAAGAATTACAAGCTTGTTCCACAAAACCTACACGTATTTTCATGGTACATGTAAATAAAAGTTGTTCGGTATAACAGTGTGGCTAATGGGCATGGAAAGCATGGCAAAGTCATGAATTTAACATTAAATTTCAGTTGTTGTACATTTCATGCCATATTAAGCATATCATTGCTACGTTTTTATCAACGTTGCATAGTACTTTGTTGTGTCATTAATTCAAAAATGATGGTGCTTCACTTTAAGTATATTTTCGCTTTAAGCACATGGCCCAGTCCCCATTAGTACGAAAAAGCGAGGTATCAATGTATTCCGAATATTTGTAGCATGCTTCGAAGGATCTTCGAACATCTTAGACTTAACACATCTTAGACTGGCACATCTTAGACTTAATATATCATATACATGTACGGTTTGTGGTTTTGTACGGTACAGTGTCGTTTTGGGTGAATTAGTTTTTGTCTGTGGGTGGCGAAAGAAAATCTTTTTATGTAAAATTGGTTTTTTGTGGGCCTATAGGGGCAATGCTGATAATTACCCCTAATTGAAGGCGGTACGTTTGATTTAATTGAGGAGTTCACGGAACCTTCATTACAGCCTGAGATGAGTTGAATCCGATCTAATAAAACCCATGGGAATACAGAATCCATGATGGCGGCCAATCATAATTAGGATTGCGCCAGGATTTATGGCGATTTGGCAGCTGATGAGGAGGAAACCGCTCTGCGTTTCGTAGCGACAGGGGGAGTATTTGGCCAAGGAATAATCGGAGTAATCATAAGGAAAATTAGGAACGTTATAACCGAAGAGAGTGTAATAAAATCTACTGTTCGGCTATATAATACTCATCATGGGCACATAAATAGTTGCCCCTATTGAGAAAATTGTCTTTAGACTGAAGTGCTTGAGAGCGAACGTATATGAGGCGTGTACTCCAAGTGCAGCTTATATTTGAGGTCAACGCTAAATTAATTAGACGACTCCTTATTTCTGGTCAACTAAATCGGAGCAGTTTTTTTTCTGATTTATACACTGACCATAAGATGATAAGTGCGTGCGTTCTGGCAATTTCGTCGCTAACTGTTCTGCTAAATTATTGCAATATGACTCCATGGGTGAGATAACCCACAAAAATGGGTTTTTATTCAACTATAGCTTTTCGACTTACCTTCTTTTTTCGAGTGATTCTTAAATTTAACTTTTATTTTACGAGTTTTGGAAACTGCAAGTGTAAATATAAATATGTTTCTGAGATTATTGAAGAAAGTACGGTGACTTTCTTAAAAGTATCAAAAACTGATGCCCAATTATTCGATAACCACTCAATATAATTTTCAAAAACTAAAGATCAGTCGATACGCCATGTCTTCGAGATTACAGGTATACTGTAAAAGTCCTATCCGCTTTACATACAGTATATGTAAATAGTTTTTTTTAAATTGTTCAGAATAACAATTAATTTTTGTACTGAGGGTAGGATTTCATTATCACTCTGTACATGTACAATGCTTAACAATAGACATCTCCAAGCTGTGAACTGTTTGCAGTTCAAAATTGCATTTGGCAAGTTTAATAAATCTGGGAAATTCCCCTTACATGTTGCGAGAAAAGTTGTGGTTCGGAGTGCCCCAGCTCGTCGTAACCGTATTAATTGCAAATAACGTATTCGGGGAAGAAATGCTAAGAGTGCACTCATGTGGCAGAAATTTGGAGAATTCGCTGTCGGTTGCGCTATTTGAATGCATTATTTGGGGTTTTCTTCTGCGACTGACAGCTGAGCCTCGCAGGAAATTCTTTGTCCAAAGTTTGCCAGAGAAAAAGTCGTTCAAGGGGTTAACCCCCTGGATCTCCTTTAACAGGCAAAACACGTCTTTTCATTCATTCTTTATGCAAATGATCCATTGACAAGGCGGAAGTGCGCGCTGGCGCAGTGACATTTTCTTGATGCGTGAAATGGGCTGTTGCTCGATGCCATTTCTTGCTTCCGTAATGACGTCGTATAATATCGCAGGTATTATGTACTGGTCCCCGTATGACTTTTTTTCATCGTTATATACTTTTTATTGCGTGCGGTTGTTTTGTCACTTTTAAGAAAATCCTGACTGTAAAAATGGCACATTTCCTCCAATAGGAAAATGGAAACAGCGAAGTCTACTCGGAGAAAAGAGTTACCGTCGACCATGCCACATGATGTACCATCAGACCAAACTGAGATATTAATTTCTACTAAGATGCTAGTAATATGCTTGAGTAGTGCTTGAACACTATTCTTTCGTATTTCCGGGAGTATAACAGATCAGACAAGCCCCTAATATGAGGCAATCACTGCTAGCACCGGAGCTATGAATGTTTGCTAGATGATCTCGCAAGGGGCAACAATCCCAGTATCTGCTTGGTTGTGTAAATAATGCCTCCCCCTTCTCTTGCATAATCCTATTTTGAACTGAGATTCAAATTTGTTCAGATTCGAAAATTAAACAAAGTCTTATTTTTTAAATTTCGTAATATTTTTAAATTTAAAATAAGTTGTTGTGAAATGCATTTCTCTGAATAAGGCATGTTTTATATTATTTAGCTGAATCACCTGCTCAATACCTGAACACCTTCGGGTTTTGAATTATGCTTGAAAATAAATTATCCTACCAAAACGGAAAACTAATTTCTTTTCGAGTAATTTATTTGCTAGTTTGATTGTTAAATGTTGCGGCGTTACCCTGTGTTGCTTCCACCGGTTGACAGTTGATTATCACCGATCAATCTAAGACATGTTCCTTTTATTTTCAGGCTGAAGAGCTGAACACGATCGTGGGCAATGCCTTCCGTATGGCATATGTGGCCCAACTGCAAAAGCAGCACAACAAGCAACAACAACAACAGCAGCAACAACCCTTAAGTGCCACGCAGTCGGCCAATCAGCACAACGCCAATCAGTCTGATGTCCAGCCTTACGCTGTGACCTATTCTCCAGGCCACAACCGTCTTCAGAACCATTGTGACAACAAATACTTCGTGTCGCTGTCCAATCACTCGAGTCCAGCGTCGGAAAAAAGGCGGACGTCCAACAATTCGTCGCCGGCGAGGAACCTCAACAACTTGAAATCTGATTGGGTGAGTACCTTAATAAGATGCCTAAACCTAAGGAAGTCGTGCGTATAAATCTGTTTAACCTATTACCAGTAACTACTTGTTAGTTTACGACGCTGGCCTTGCTATTTCATCGATGTAAATATGGGAACATGTGGAAAAGAGTTTCGGAGACGAAATTTAAGTCCAGAGATTGTGTGATCATAAAGTCGTACCTCGAACAACTTCGGGCGATCTTCAAAATTGGGGAGTTATCTTTTAAATTCATTTTTATTTTTGAGTTTGTGCTTGACACTTCCCTTCGATTCTACCGGTTGCAGCGCCATCTGCTGTAACTTCCTGTGAACCGAATACATGATATAAATTTTTGGTGTTCTTCTCCCTTGTTCCAAAATTTGGATCTGGTATCCAAGTATTTTTTAAATAATTTCTGTAATGAGGGTATGTAGAACGTTATGATCACGCTGTATATCTTGGAGACTGGAACTTAAGGAAAAGGCGGAATATCTTATGGTGGTTACTTTCATATTACTTAGAAAGCCTATAAAATATTCAGGGACTGCCAAATTTTTCCAGAAATGTTCCTGCCTTGTATTAGACTTTTGTTTTAGTGACCATTTTTCCTAATCGGCTTTCGGCGTATGTCTGTCCATCGCAGTTGCTTAAGTTCATAATACCCATCGTTCGTTTTCTGCGAAAAGAAAATTGGCTGCCAAAAGCCGATATCAAATGTTTTCTTCTCCGTTACAGCTACTCGAAAGATTTAAGTTTGTGGTCAGTTTTCCTGTTATAGGGTTTAGCTCTGTGCGCTCTTTTACGCGCGTATATGGACGTCATCGCCTAATAGAGTAAGATGCAACTCTGGTCAGCTAAATCCGACTGGTGTCCGAATCCACTGTATTACCCGACTACGGAGGATTATTTTATATTTCAAAATCGATATGAGTTTGAGCTTCTCCGCTCCAGCTTAAAAATTTAATCCAGAAATAGGGCGACTTTTTTTATATTGTGCTTTAAATATGAAATTCCACTAGACGGATCAGCTGTCATCGCCTCGCATTTTGAGTGGACATCTTGAACAAAGGTACTTGCCAAATACGAGCCAAACCTCCGCTTTTGGGCGTCGTATTAGATTTCATGATTGAATGCACTATCTTTCAAGAACTAATCAACCCTTCAATTGAAATTTGAAAGCAATAGTACGAACGCAATGTTGGATTTTTTAAATTAGATATGTCATAAAACCGCCATAGCATGAACAAAATGCGTGTTTTTGGACAGAGCACGTCCTTTTAACACATTAGCCTAACACTATGTTTACGTGTGTTCAGATTCATTTACTTAAGTGAAGAATTGCCTCAAGGTACTTTAAACCAATCAAGTTAAAGACGTTGCATATAGCAGTTAAACAGTTTAATCAGGTTTAACTTGCGTTATTGCAAACGTATGGGGATAATAATGATGTTGTATCTGGTTATACATTCTGGATGTTTTGCAACATGTCATCAGCAAGTGGCAGGTATTTTAGGTAAATTGTGTAACCCACGTGACTTTGTGTAAGGGAACTTTATTTAAGGTGTGTTGAGGCTTGCGTGTAAATATAAGTTTGATTAATAAGCGGACTCAATCCCTGTTTTTTGACCCATGGGGCCAGGAAAAGTTAGAAAGTAATTACTTCGGAATGCTATGAAAACAGGGATATCAAGCATTGGTCATCTTTATCAAAACAAAAATGTTATTTCGGGTGCCCAACTTAGGGAGTTACCTTACAGTACACGCTTTTGCCGTGTAATCCATTTCTGTCAATATTGACCAAGTGGTCAGTGGGTTTAATTCGAGATGCATGTTTTTCGAGAGGTTCGTCCACTAAGTAATATTTCTTCCTGTACAATCAGGCCATATTCTTGTCCTTAAATTGATAGATAAGGTGCTGCCGGCCGGGTGCTTCATATTGATTCATGTCCATTTTCGTTTTCGTCTACCCATATCCATTATAGAAAATAAACAACTCAAGTTTTTCATTCGGTATAGTAGATATCGCGCGGAGTGCTTTGGATGCCACACTTGATTGATTAAGGGAGTCAATTTATCAGAGCTCCAGCAAAATAGATTTATGAAGGAGGAAGAAGGCGGGGTCAAGCGGTCAGTCTTCAGCGAGAAAACTTTCATCGATTCGTATGTTCCTTTCTGCAATTAGCATTTTTGAATTGAGTGCTAAGTCAGTGGAAACTGATCCACTGACTTGGCACTCAATGGCCATCTTGAGGGTTTACCTACAGTAGCCTATGTAATGCCATTTGCGATTCTAGCGATCGCAACGCCACCTGCTGGCACTCCTCGTAAAGGAATATATGAAATAAGAAACGTTAGATCTACCTTTTGCCAGTATTTTTTTTCTTGAAACTCTTATCCAAGCATTTTTCTTTAAATTAGTTTTTTGCCATGAGATAATGACGCTATGATCACCCTGTATTCTGTGCGCAGCTTGCCTCTTTAATGGTTTATAAATGTTTCCTCTTAATCCCAATTAAGATGTTCGATAACAATAAAGCTAGTGAACCTTGATGGATGGACTCCCACTAATTTGCAGTGTGTAGGACGATCATGACGTAATTTTGGGCTAATTGGGGGATCGATCGCCATAAACTTCATTCCCACCAATGGCCCTTAAAGGTAGACCCAAGTAGAATAGCAAAAGTAATTTCGGTCCTGACTACATGTGCTTGCATATGGGACTTTGTTTTTAAGACAAAGTTGGATACGGTGTTACATGACATCGATTTGGAGCTTCAGGGGTTACATTAATTTTGACAAGATGACGAAGTATTTACTGTGGCTTCGCATCTTCTATTTCTTCATTTCGGGTTTACCGCAATTCACTCCCGTAATCATTAATTGAATCGAAAGGCCACGTAACTGTGAATTATGGTGTGTTTGATGGAAGTGCTTTGGTAGCAACGAACCCAGCGCCATCCATCATACTTTTGTTGCTCCATCGTCACTACTGACCTGCTGATAAATGCATTGATTTCTTGAAGAATATCCATAATGCATAATGTAGCTGGGACTAGTAGTGGTGAGGGGGCATGAGGCAGTATCTGTGCGTGACCCCCTCGTTATCTCTAACCCCACACCCTAACTTAATTCTGCTTCAGGATAGTTCCACGTGACACGAAATGCATCTTCATTTCCGATGTTGTGACATTTTTTCCTAGCGACTGAATGGAATAAATGAAATTTTCGGATAAATATTCACGCTGGCAATCAGCAGATGCTATTAAAAGTTTCCATCATTTTGCGAATATTGTCGGAAACACTATAGTGGCAAAAAAATATGGAAATGCGTCTTCTTCGTATTTGAATATAAATGTTGATATTCAAATGACTTGCGCCAGCGCAATTGGATTTCGCTATCTCACTTATAAACCGCATTTAAAATAAGAGCAAATTTTTTATACAAATTCGGATTTCTCATCTTATTTTTTGTATAAATTATTCCGCCGAAAAAGCGATTCTTCACATTCAAGAAATATGACGAAAAAAAAAGTTCTCCAACGCTTGTAATTCGGTGACATTTCCAACCTCTGGTTGATGAAATTTAACGTGATTTAAAAAAAAAAAAAAAAAAAAAAAAAAAAAAAAAAAAATGCCTTTAGTGCATAAGTTTAATAAGCAAACCACAATAATATACATTGTGTATGTCAAAGTAATTCACGGATGTTTATTGAAACTGAGTTCGGCTGTATTATACATGTAGATTATACAACATGAAAATTGGCTTCTCCTAACGGCTCGCAGACTGGCAGTGGTTGTCTGACGGTGGGGTAGTTAAGTAAAGAAATGACACTTTTAGGTTAGTTTAAAAAATTTAAAAAATATATAACAGATTTGGATATTCCCACCTTACTGGAATAATATGCAAGAATGATACCTTGAACTTTATCCTATTTGTGTGGTTTTTGTTGTTACTATGTGCCAAACCTATCCTAACCAAAAGTAACCTTAGCCAACCTAAAATGCAATTTACATGTATGATGTTTCTGCCTTGCCGTCATGTAATCACTTCCAGCTTAAGAACTTTGAGGGTAAGCCCGGCTCTTTATGACTCTACTATAAGTTAGTATAGTCCAAAGATACGTATAAATTGCGACGGCTAGGACAGGTGTCATTCTTGCATAATAGACAGAGCTAAAATAACAAATATTTTGTGCACATTTGGAACAAAGTCTCGTCTGTTAGAAATGGCTCTGCGTTCATTACCTCTGGAGTGCATTTTTGCATTCATGCCGAATTGACCCATGGCACCATTTCCTTTTCACTTTAATTTTTCCCTTTATTTCCACTTGCCGTTCAGCGCAGAAGTTACGTGTCTGTATCGATTTTCCCCCAAAAATTGCCCGAATGTTTTGACGTGAAGTCTTTCCAGACCTGTTTCATCAGTACACTCGGCATTCGCATGGTCCGTGGGATTAGCCGTTGGCCTGCCTAGACTTACTTCCTAAGAATTCGTTTTCTATTTTCTCCAAGGTGAAACACGGTGCAAATTGTGGTTCCATAACAAGTGCCCAGAGTGACATCGAGATGAACATGCTGTCCAGCGTGGGCAGCTCGCCTTATCGCCAGAGGCTGGTGGACGAGGCCAACGGCAACCTGATGGTCAACAACGGCAAAATGGCCGGACTGGCCGAAAAGCCCCACACCCTGCCGGGTTTGAAACCCATGCAGTCGTTTCGCCAAAGTCGAAGTTCGGACGACCTGCTGAGTCCATCCAGTGTCAGCAGCGACGACACGAACAGTCCGACGGAAATGAATTCCTACAAGAGGTTGGTGGACAAACCGCCCCTCATCAAGAGACTGGCCCTGGGCGAGCTCAGGAGCCCCGAGGATGAACTTCGACCTCTAGTCAAGGACAGTGCCACGGACGGGGACACCATCAGCAGAACGACATCCTCTTCGGACGGATACGTCAACCAAGGGATGGGATCCCAGAGCAGCGACAGTCTGGCAACGGACTCTCAGAACGAAGACTCTGCCAAACTGTTCGTCAGCATAAGCAATTCTGGATCGCCAGCTCATGTAAGTCTTTTCCGAGACCTAATAGCGCATGGACCGCTGGTATAGGGCATGCCTGAAAGCGAACGTGTAGTACATGTCCCTTAAAAATGCATATGGGGACGTTCAAGTATTATGTCATCATCTTAGGGGGATGGGCGTCAAACAAATGTTGGCGTTATCTAACGTCCAGCATATGTGATGCAGTTCTGCAAAACATCTGCCTATGACTTTTTTTCATATCCAAGCCTTCATTTGTCTCCTAACGGCTAAGAGGTTAACAGTGATTGCCCCTGCACAGGGGCAGCTAAATAGACTGGATTAAATAAGGTTAGAATCTAAGCACAAAGAGCACAAATCAACCACACACACGACAAATAAAGAAAAAGAAAAATATGCTAAAAGTCCAACTTGCTCTAGCTAAATGGTTTCCCAATAAAAGAAATTGGATCAAATAAAATTGTCGCTTTTTTGAGATAACCAACCCATTGTGTACATTCGTTGGAAATATACTGCTTGCAAGAGCTTCATATTTCATGTATCCATGCACCTCGTCCCGAAGAGCCATAGGTTTCTGGTAAAAAACTGTTTCTTTTCCAGAAGGCTTCAACGATGAAATCCATCAGCAGTCCAATTCCTAGTCCGCTCTCCTCGGAGGCTTACATGGATCAATCCTCCGACGGCAGCAAAAGGTCATCTAGGTCATCCGAAGGGCAGAGGTCGCCCCTCTTGCACGAACCGCTTTTCATCCAGGACCCCAAAGATTCCCCCGCGTTTCTCAAAGGAGATCCCAAAATCAAGAGGATAAGTCAGACGAGCGTAGGCAGCACCTGTAGCAGCACCAACTCGCCACCACCTCCGCCTGAAAGGTAAGATGGCTTATCGTGGGCAGCAGCTGCTCAGACATGTCCCCCAGCATGCTTAAATTCCTACCTTACGAGATTGTTTGAACACCTCGATGCCTCATTCACCCTAGAACAAGTACTGTTAATGGCGGACTTTAAAATTTGGATTTTGTTTTTCTTATCAAGCAGGTATGACTCGCTGCAAACGAACTATTGTGAAGAGAGAGAATTGAGGAAGGCGCCTTGGTTTCAGGCCGGCATACCGAGGTAAATCATCTTTTGCAGCATGGTCACACTCAAGAAACCGGTGTTTTCAATGAAACTAACCAAGTTTATATTACAGGGAAATTGCGCTGGAAATTCTTGGTCAAGAGCCCGTAGGAGCGTTCATGGTGCGAGAAAGTACCAGTAAACCCGGGTGCTACGCTCTATCGTTGCGAGTTCCGCGCGAGTTTCAACCAACGGGCATCGCTCACTACCTCATCATGCAAACGAACAAGGGGTACAAGATCAAGGTAATCTAACTTGCTTTTTCGCCATGGGAGTGCATATATTGATATTATTTTGCTATCATTATACAATCATTCTGCTACCTTTTTTTCAATGACTGGCAGTACGAAACTGCCGCTGATTTTTGAAAAAAACCTAGTTGTATAGAGGATGAACCAATGTTAGCGCTAGAAAACCCTGAATGTTGTTCTAAATGTCTGTGGTTTCTATTTGTTCCCCAAGGGTTTCACCAAAGAGTTCGTCACACTGACCGCACTAATAACGCACCATTCAGTGATGCCAGAGCTCTTGCCATGCCCCCTGTGCCTCTCCAGGTACAATCCTAATTTCGCCAAACATGACAGCAATCAGGATTTCGCTGACATGGATGACGATCCTGACTACAACACCCTAGCGGACTTTCGTAAGATGATGGCCGACCTGAGTGTCTGACCCTTGGACTGGGCTAATGGTAATTTGCGCAGCACCTGTTCGAGTAATGAACTCGGGGCAGTGGAGGAATAACATTATTGTGTTTCTTCATGTCGTGCTTCCTAGCAGCCTGGCGTTGACGGTTAATAGGCAATTACACAGTTTAGAGAAAACAATTCAACGGAGTCCCTTAAGTGGGATGATGTGTCGCTTATCTTAATTTCAAGAGTCGTATCCGTACTATTCTTGGCAAAGTCGTGTACATATAATACAATTATTAATCACAACGTGCATTAATTATATATTGATATATACATGTACCATAATTGTTGACTAAGCTCTTTCAATTTAATTTACTGTTTGCGTGTTTTTTTGCTGAATGTAAGTGCGTAACAACCTAATATGCTGCGTGTGTCTATGCCACCTGTTGCACTTTCACATTGGCCGTGGATAACTCAATGGCCAAACAGCTGTTATTTATATTGAAGTCATAGACTTTTGACTTAAAGAGAATCATCGTAATTTATTAAATATAATTGGGCTATCCTAACAACGTAATAACGCAGTAATAGAACTAGATTTTGATCACAGCCAATAGTTAAAAGCTTACTTCTTTGAAGTTTTGTCTGAATTTGGAATATTATTTTATTTATTTTTTGTAAAGAAAATTGCATGTTTCTCAGTCTTCCTGGTATTTGTTGCGAACTCTCTTTGTGAGTATATTTACGGATGAATTTGGCTCTGTTGTTAGAAACCCTGCGTTTGCTCAGAATCAATCTTCATTTTTGGTTTTCTGTAATTGTTGCATTTAACAACTAAGAAATGAAAACTGATTTCAAGGTCCAACCCTGATTTTTCATGTGCAAAATTCCATTACATGGCCGAAATTTCAGCTGAAAAGTCACAACATGAAAATACATCTGTACGTATAATAATCTATTACTTGCATGATAGTTGTTTTTGTTTTTTGTATAGACTAGCAATGTCCCGCTTGTGGGAATTTCCAATTTTATTGCATGATCTAGAATTCTTCAAAAAATCAATTGAATATTTTTCTAGATCTGATTTGCATTGCATTTGTTTGCAAACATGTCATTGCATCGATAAATGCTATACTCGTCCTTGCGAAAACTGGAGACAAAATAATTCCTAAGTCAGTACGATTTGTAACTGGATAGATTACTAAAAACTGAAATTGGACACTACTTTCTTCAACAATGTTTCCAAAAAAAAATTCCTATTGCAAAAATACATGTACAGTATGCAGCTATGCTTAAGCCAAACATTAATATTACGGGACGAAATTCACCTCAGATGTTAGTAAGCCTACATAGAGTATTGGCTAGGATGGCCACCAATAGGCAGGTTTTAATTAACGAAATTTTACTAATATATTTAAACTTTTTTGTAACGCGCCGTGGTTATGCTTTTTGGGGAGAAATATATGTCTGCTCCAGCTGCCGTAACGACGGCCATCTTTGAGCTTCCAGAACTCGCTCAATAGCCCCTGCAGCTAAATATTTCACTTAACACACGCGAACAGGTATTTTACCTAAGATTTGGTCAATTGCCCGATTGATTATTCACTGTTGATGTAGAAATGTTAGGTTTGATAGCCGCCTTTTTAATTGTCACGCGTTTTATCATGTTTGTTTTTAAAAAAAACGAAAGAAAAAGAATATTTTCCTGTGGTTCTGACCACCAGTAAAGCTTGTGATAGAAACGAAGCGAAAGCTCTTGCGCGAAAGTAAATAGTGAGATCATAAAGTCGTCGGTTGATTAAAATTGGATTCAAATGCATTTTTGCGGAATGTGGCGTTTGTTCATCCGGTTGATCAGATGAGTGTAAATATGGAATCAGTCTTGAAATGGCAATTTTATTCTGTGTATAAATAATATGCCGGTGTCTTTTGAAAGAGAAATACATCTTCGATTGAGTGAATTCTTGGTCTTTCGTTTTCTTATTTAAATTGATTTGTTAACAATAGTTATAATCCGATGTACGAGCAAGATGTATACCGCAAAATGATGCGGGGCAGACTTTTCTACACCAAGTAGATCTGGAATCACGTGAGTCATTCTTTGATTTTTTTCTCCGATCACTTTTGATTTATACATTGCGTTTCATTGTACTTTTTATGCCACCTCCTCTGTGTGATGCTTGGCAGACCCTCTCTGGTTATCCCTGATTTATACTAGTTTATTGCGGGTGAATGATAAATATATACCTCATGGTATTTGTTATTTTTTAGCGCTCCCAATATAGGATAAGTGCGAATACTACTCCCACAGAATGACTACTGTTTGGTATTGCGTCATATCCGATTCCACTCAAAGGGTCCAAAATGATCGTTAAGTAAAGTCTGATGAAATGAGCGTTGTAGGGTTGGCTTCGACATACATGTACATGTGGTACACCAACTTTGGCGAATTCTTATATATAATTTTTTTCAATTTGACGCTTTTTTGATGTAAGTAATGCATTGAGAGAAAACTTTGATAACAAATCTGCAGATTTGCATGCCATCAGGCGTTTGAATCCTCTTCCACATGATTGTCCTAAACTTCAAGAAATTCAGTTTTAATAATAATGATGGTGCCCATGATCACCCAAATGCGGTAATAACTGTTGAATAAATAATAATCATTACACCCACCACGCGCATATCTTTACTGTAGATTTACATGTCCCAAAACATATATAAATGTGTATAATATGCATTGAGCCCTAAAAACAATTTTATCGGGGTGAGTCATAAGTCATTTTAGAATGAGAGTCAAATATTATTTTGGTTATACTTTTGTCGTGTTTATCAAAACAAGGTATAAAAACCTGTTTGACCCACCTTCTTCGCTTGACATAAAATTTACTCAAGTCAAGCCAAGTCAGGTAAAACAGGTTTAAATGTATGACTTAGATAAACGCAACGGAAAATCTGCATGTAAACGTAGTCAATGTCTGCCTTCCGATTTAACGTTGCGTTTCGGCACCTGTCTTATCGTAATGGTTCATTTTCTTGATATGAGAGGACTTGATTCCAAATGGAAAATAGTAATTTGCGCGAAATGTTTATTGCGACTGTATAATCCTGGAACAGTTGCATGTACTGAAAACATTTCTATTGCAGTTGGTGGATAAATTCTTGGAACTTCGACGGCGATCTTTGGTTTTCGTTATGTGCTTCCAGAAAAGCAACACTTGATCTTTAGCCAAAATGGATGTAAGCCTCCAAGGCTTCTGCCTTGCTGCTCTACCAACTTCTGCTTTGAAAACTTTGGCAAACCCCCTTTGGAGATTTCAAGTGCAGGTGAGAATGAGATAGGCTGGTGATGCTCAGTTCACCCTGTGTACATCCTGATTTCGTGCTTTCTATTTCGGATAACCAACATTTCGATGACTACTAATGCGAATATGCAGATCGGAGACCGTTCCATCATGTCTTCAGAGAAAGTTTGTGTCGAAATGTACATGAATATTGACCTGTTATCGGGTGAAGCCAACTTAGCAAATTGATATTCGAAGCCTCACGTCCACTTCCAACATGTTGCTGTTCAACGTAATCAAGGCTATTTTGGCAAGAGCCCTTTTTGCCATTCACGCTTTTGTGGCCGTGTGGCGTGTGGTGACCATCAAGAATGGCAATTCATCGTATTGGTTGCTGGCCACCAGCATCGGTCTCCTGGTGCTGGAAGGACTTCTGTCCATTTGCAAAAGGAAAGGACGTGAAATGAAATGGTAAGTGCGTGTATCATTTTGTAACTTTGAATCTTGTTTATAACATAATTCAAACTAATTGAAGACTTGGAATGCAAAGGTATCTAAGATGAACATGTATGTACCAAGGCTATGTTGGTGAGATAAGCAACAAAATATTGTAACATACGCCATAAGGCTTTTTTAATATAAATTCATTCATTAAAAAGTGCATTAATAATATGGTTTGCATTGAGTAAGGAGGAAGCAACGTTATTGAGGTGCACTTTGTTCATATACATGTACATGTATCATGATGCATGAAATAGCTAATTTTTGCATTTTGTGGCACTCACATACTTTTGAAATTGTATTCTTCAATTATCCTTGAAGCCGTCAAGCAAATGCATCAAGCCATACTTCCCAGCCTCCAAGACAGCGTTCCCATTATATCCCAGAATACGTCATTTTTTCTTGTAAAAATGACCGAAAAAGGATTTAAAATGGTGGCCATACGAATCCCTATTTGAGAAAAAAATGCAATATGCCTTAATTGGAAAAAATTATTTTTTGTAAAGTTACGTGTATCTTTCTTGATTCGTTTCATGACGAATCTCAAGATAAATTAGGTATGTTCGTAAGACATGGGGCATCAGTAGTCCATTATGCCTCAACGGCACATCCTTCCAGCCTACATCCTCCCAATCATACATATCAACATTTAAGGGTATATCTTGTTAGTGGTCCTGGAATAGAAGTAAAGCTTTCACGTTTGTTAATACCTCAAAAAACCTGGAAAACATTAAGTGGCAGAGCCCCCACATTCATGTTTATTCTACCTTTAAACAAATAATTATGTAGCTGCAGGCACTCAAGTTCAAGGATAGCGAATGGTTCACCAGTGAATGGCTGAAAAAAACTTAATTCAAAAAATAAATTCCCACTTCGCATCAAAATTATAGGTACATATGTATTTTAGTTTCAATTTAAGTTTAGAAAGTTTTCGGGAGTGCATACTAATATATGTCCCAAAGGTGGCACCTGCTTGACTTCATCTTTGCCGATTTCAGTGGGGTGTCTTACCACGCTTACCGGCAATGTGATTTTATTGTGGATGATTTTCAGAGTGTTTGCTTCTTCAAAGAAATGTACCTGCAGCGAGCTAATTTTAAACCAAGTCTGGTTAGTCGCAGCTTCTCTAATTGGACTGCGGTCTCAATCTATGACAAAATCCCTTACTTTGGCCATGCTCACATTTCGGGAAACATTGAGTTAGATGTGCATTCTGAACCACATAAGGTATAGCTACGTTGTATACATGTATATAAATATGCTATGACCAACGAAACTTTGATAAAAGATAATCGCAATTTCAATGTATAATTTAACCAAATTTGATTTCTTGCTTCATAGTTTTATTTGATTTTAGGTTCTGCCCAAGTGTGTTTCTGTATCTTTTCTGCATTATTCCCCCTACCTGGATAATGGAGCTGGATTTAGCAGACACTCGTAGAAGCATAAGGATGAGTGGAAACAGCTCGTTCGTCTTCAGTCGACAAGAGAAACTATCGCAAATTCCTGGTATTAAACTAGTACGTGTAATTTGACTGGTTAAACAAAGTCCAGAAAACTTAAGTTCCCTGCCAGAGTCTCTTTAATGCCTTCATGCGTGCATTTCCAGGGTATTGATCTGGAATTATCTGCTGAACTTTGGGCAAAAATCCTCGAGCAGTTTCTTCTCGTTAATCTGGTTTTGGGAAGATGGCTTCTGCCAAAAGGTGACTTGACCCGAGGTCAACTTTCTCAACTGCTGTTGGTGTACATCGGAATGGCTGCTGACATCGTAGAGCTCTTTGAGGCCTTCAAAGAAGACGCTGTTATCGACAATGTCGAACTAACATACACTGTTTTAGCCATGTGGTCTTGGAGTCTGATGCAGTTTTCCATGGTTTTAACCGCTACAAAGGCTCGCAAAACCCGCCTGGGCGTTGATTCTGCAACCAAGGACTACTGCGAGGGCGATGCGGAGAAATCCTGCTGGTGCGCTCTAAAGACTTTTTGCAAAATGGACACCTGGGCCATCATGACGACCATCATCTTCCAAGACGGGCCATTCCTTTGCTTGAGACTTTTACTTATTCTGAGATACAATGTCGTCAGCTATTTGAACGTTTTCTTCACCTGCAAAAACTCGTTGGTTTTATTGTTGCAAGTCTACCGAATGACAGTGCTGAATTGTGAAACTGGGGAAAAGTCCTGTTCGAACAAACGTAGAACGATGCCGAGAGAAGATACTGAAAGTTATCCTCACAAAGGACACAAGCTGGATGACGTTGAGGATGATGTTGATCTGGAATGCAAATGTGACAATGAATTCAGGTATTTTCCAGGTTACGAGGCCAAGTTGCCCTTGATAGCTCCCACCCAATATTCGTCCTCAGACGAGGAATCGAGGCTTAGTCAGCATTCTGACTATTGGCTGAACGATGATGACGAGTATCATAAACATGATCAGAGACCTGAATTTCCGAAAAAATGCAGCGAAAATTCACTGTTGCAGAATTCCGACATATTTACGGATAGCAACCGTGATTCTATTTTCGTTGCCTTCAGTCAGAATAAGGGCTCTCCTTGGACGGATGTCAGCCTGAATTTGTTTTCGGAAAAATCACGTAAAAATGCAGCAAAGAACACCAAAAGACCCAAATTAACATTAAATGATAAAGGGATTGATAAGCAGAATACTCTCCCTGCACAGGCTGCGTTGAATCGAAAGGACCCAAATTCTAGGTCCACAGAAAGGCCAAAGCCATACAATACAAAAGGACCTAAAACCTTGGATAGGACTAGGAGCAAGCTTTCCATGGTCAATAAAAGAGAACGAAATTATGAGAACTTGAGGACATCGACTGGTAGTGATGTCAACGCAAAATATCCATCTGGAGGATTTTAAAACATACTTGAAAATTTGGAAATTCGTTACTACAATATATCCTTGATGAAATGACGAATTGTGACAAATAAAGTGAAATGGTTAATTTCGAATTTGGCAACTTACCAGACAACAATCGCTGTCGTCTGAAAAGAAATGAAACTTCTAAGCTAGGTAACAATTTTTTAATTTTTGAAATATGTGGAATAGTTTTTCGTTTATGAACAATTATGTAATAATTACAACTTATTTAATACATATATAATAACGGTTGAATAGATGTAAAATTTGAGAAATTATTTCATATTTCCAAAGAATGCAAGAAAGCATTGTTTCTTTTTTATTAAAAGTTGAAAAAAGAAGAACCCTGGTTCATTGCTCCGTTGCCACTTGCTTCAGCAGTTCCTTGAGTTGCTCCTCCAAATATGCTTAGAGCAAACGAAACGCCACCTTGAGGTTCTTGAGCGTTTGGGAAATCATTTGAGAAATATTTACTAGTTTCTTGAGGAGTTGATGAAAACGATTGAAAATTGAAGGAGTCACTTGGTACAGGTTGGGTTTTCATTCCTAGATACAACAGGTTGAGTTGTAATATTGTGAAATATGATAGGTATTAGGGCTGTCATTAAATTGGTTTTACCAAAAAACGATGTTGATTGTTGTGGCTTAGGAGTTGTTGGTTGAAAGAGAAATGCACTTCCTTCATAACAACGTGCATTTTTTGAACCACCTGTTGGAGAAATGACTATTTTAAGTATATTTCTTTAAATTATTTTCCTAAAATTTCAACAAACACATTAAGCCCTTTTTAATAATCTGATTAATATAAGGATTGCTTGCCAGGCAGTAACTTATTATAGATATGATGTCAGTTATCGCCATAGCGAATGTTTAAAATGTTAACCTCTTGTTAATATTAACGTTAATTTTGCTAAACTGTATATTATGAGGCCGTGGTTTTCCCCTAATAGCACGTAGGCTAGCAGTGATTGCCTCTGAGCTGGCAGCTAAATTAAAAAATTTCTTTTTTATTTGGTTGGCTTTGGTTATGCTAGGTGTGTGTATTGGCAAGATTTTTTAAACATTTAACGAATTCCTGACGTCTCACCAAATGAAGGTGAAAAAGTGTTGCCTACACTGTAAATGAAAATTCCTGTAACTGATTTTTGCACTCACTCTCTGAAGGGTGTAGCGACCCTGACTTTTCTGCAGTGGCATCTGGGATTTCCCTGTTTGAAAACTGCAGAATAACAGCAGAATTAAATTAAAATTCAGCTTTAGAACTAGACTTAGCATTCTATAACTTGTTGATATAGGTGTGCCTTTTGAATTCCGGAAAATGTTGAATCGGGATTACTTAATCCTAGATTGAAACCTGTGGTTGGTGTTAAAAAAGTAGAGTCCAAGCTGAAGCCAGAAATTGTTGTTTGACCCTTTGGAGTTTTAGGTGTAGGTGGGGCGAAACTAAATGATGAATTCGATTGAATAGCAGTGATAGTCGGATTGGCTAGATTCCGGGGTACTGCCGGTGTCTGTTGCAGATTTGTTGGTGCGAAGCAATTGGCCTGTGAAACTGGAAGAGCTGCCTCAGGATATGATATCAGACATGTGCTAGAAACAGTAGTTTGAGTGTTGGGAGGTGTGAAAATAGCCAGTGTTGACGCAGGAGCAGGTAAGGCATCTGGCCATATTTCCCTTTGCGAATTTGGAAGCGATTTTAGCGAAGTTTGCGATGAAGCAGACGGCTCTTCCTCCATATTAACCATTGATATATCTATTGGAAAATTCACTAAAATTTGTTTACTTACTTTCATGGAAAGCTCTTGTACACACGTTTAGTTTTATTCTGTAAACAAACCTTGATTGGAACTGTAAGCTATTTCAGAATTTTTGGGAGCCCAAACGTTGATATCTGCTGTATCGCCTTCGACACTAGTGGTATTGCCGTCATTGCAACAGACCAGCGCCTGTAATGAAAATGAATTTGCAAAATCTAGAGATTTTGGAAAAATGCTGCACTTTTCTCTAGATTTCTCCCAACTACCTCCATCACATTGACTTCAGCCTGCTTCTCCGGTATAACCTCAGCTTCCACTTCATCAATTTGCATTTTATCCACATTTCTTATTTGTTCGCGAATATCATCAATTTCATTCTCAGTTTTCATGGTTTCTACTTTTATCTGAGCCCTAAATTTTTTATGCTAAGGACTTTGTGTAATCATTTTCAACATTTCAAATGCATTCAAATAGCAAGCACGGACCCTTTTCAATGTTGACAAAGGATACATTTTAACAACGATTTCTTGATACGATTTAAAGCCATACCCTAAATAAAATGAGGCATATTTATTAGCATGGAGAATAAATGACATTGAAGAAAATCGCTCCGACCTTTATAATTTTCAATTTCGTGTAATTTTAATTTCAATTTATCAGCTTGTTGTTCTTTGAAAGTATGTATCTGTCCCAGCTCATTCAGAGATTTACGTAGAGTCATCATCTGCTGAACATGTGGTTTCGAGTTGTATTTTTGATAATCTGCTTCCCACTTTTGTTTGATGCCGTCCAAATGACATTTAAGCTGTCCACTGGAATTTATTATATCGATTAACTATTACTAATGATTTCAAATGTGATAGCCAGTGTGATCTTACCCCAGCATGACCGATTCTTTTTCTTTTGCTTTGACTTTCAATTTCAACGTGGCTAGGAATTTCTCAATTGTTAGATTGGACTTTCTAAATCTGATTAATTGAACGCATGATTAGCTAGGGAACATTTTTTCTAAAGAAATAATACATAAACATCGATAGAACGCACCTGTCACATAATGTTTTAATCCTATCGTAATATTTAGTGTTTAGTCTGATATCTTCCGTTTTCTCATTGCTTTGAATTAATGATTTCATCCGGATTCTATCATCGTCATTGATTTGTCTAAGAGCTAACAAACGTAGAAATATTGTTAATATAATTTTTAGTTGTAGCTTAGTTAGAAATTTACCTATAATTACAGTAAAACCAACATAAACGTGCAGGTTTGAAGACCATGCTCAGCGCTATGATTATAGATGTTATAACTGCACGTATAATGGTTTCACGACTTCGTTTCCATAATTCATACCTTTAATTGCTTGCTGCTCTTTGTAAATTCGATCATCATAGTCTTTAATCCTCGAATGGATCGAAGTGACTTCAAAAAAAAAAAAAACTTAACTTTATTTAGAATTGGGAGAAATGAACCTGTGGAAATTTCATAATAATATGAGCGGTGTATGCGTTTGTTTGGCTGTGTGCGAAGTTCGAATTTGCTGCTCAAATAGTGAGTTTGGATTTTAAAATTCGCCTACAGCATTTTCTTTTTTGAAATATAATGTGCATTTGGAGGGGGAGGAGACAAAGGTCCTAAGACGGGCCGACCACTAGCTTTAATTGAAAATCCTACCCAAATGACTGGACGATGTTTGTGGAACATTTTTGTAAGATAATATGTCTTGATTATTATCCGTGGATGATTCTTGTTCTCCAGAGAAGGCTTGAAATTGTTCACATAAAGATAACACTTCTTGGCATTCTGCAGGTTTAAATGATGGTTCTTTGTAATTCATTTTGCCGAAATCATCATTTTCTTGATCTTATTTGTGGAAATTTGATTGTCGCGGCAAAATTAGAACAGTTTGCTGGGTAGAATGAGCGCGCCGCCTAGTGACGAAATTTTCCTGTATTGTCACACATAAGTAGACTTTAACATTCGAAATAGCCGCCTATTTGCTATAGTGGAGTACAAAACGAAACAGCAGTCCAATACAAAATGGCGCCGCGATCGAAGAGTGCATCGAACAACTCGGCTTCTAAAAAGAATCGTTCAGTTTTTTTAAATATCCAGCGGTTATGGAAACAGTATTTCAGGAAAGAAGTCTTCCAGAAGCTTTTGTTTGATCAGTCAATGATTTGGTTCGCAGCATGTTGCCTGTTGTTAGCTGAATTTTGTGTCAACGTCCTAGTCATTTGGAGGATTCCATGTAAGCACATGACGTTATCGTACAACAATTATCACATTTGTTTACACAATGCACCGTATGTGTTCATGTTACATGTACTAATTTCATATTGCTTCTTAGATACTGAAATAGACTGGATAGCATATATGCAGGAAGTCGAGGGTGTGGCGAACGGCACCTTAGACTATACCAAATTGAAAGGAGATACTGGTCCTCTAGTGTAGGTCTTTCCAAAATCTCTAAATAAATTGATTGAACAAGTAACATGTAAAATTTTCTTGACATGTAATTTGGTCTTTATAGCTATCCTGCTGGATTTGTATATATTTACCTGGCGCTTTACTACGTGACAAGTTATGGTCAAAACATTCGACTGGCCCAGTATATATTTGCATTTTTCTACATGTCTACAATAGCTGCAGTTTTCAGGATATACCAAAAATCGAGAAAAGTATAAAGCCATTTTATTTTATAGGGATATGAATGGTATTAATGCAAAACTAAACATGATAGCTAAACGCACACACTAATACCCAAGTTCCACTGCAATGGAACGAGATTTGCAATGGAAATAATTTGTTTGCTTCCATATTGATGCAAAATACTTGTATGCTGCAAAATCTTAAAAAATAATCATTTGCCCCAGGGCTATATAAATACTGTTGAAACTGCTTTTATTTTGCCATATTATAATTAAAATTTACTTTTATTTGTTTGACATAGCTGATATTGCTTGAAAATTGCTAAATGCATACAACCTTTAACAAATATTTTTTTCTCTTTTTAATTACCAGGTTCCACCTTATGCACTGATATTCATGTGTTGTACGTCTTATCGAATTCACTCCATATTTGTTCTTCGCCTTTTCAATGATCCAGTGGCTATGCTTCTGTTTTATTTGGCCATAAATTTTATTATTTCTGATAAATGGACTCTGGGTTGTGCCTTATATAGGTATATTTGAAGTTTCATTGCATGAATATGCAATTGTCTTTTGGGGAAATTTAATTGACTGGAGTTGATATTTGCTTAGTTTGGCTGTATCGGTCAAGATGAACGTCTTGTTGTTTGCTCCAGGTCTTTTCGTAATCCTTTTGGCTGCTCAAGGGTTTCGTAAGACATTTTACAACTTATTTTTATGTGGACTGATTCAGGTAAGAAATGAACCATTTTGAGCAATTTTATAGTTCAAGTTAACCAGTGCAAGGTAATGAACCACTTTTCTCTTGGTTTTAGCTGGTTTTGGCGTTGCCTTTTCTTTTGGTGAATCCAGTTGGTTATGTTTCACGTGCATTTGACCTAGGCAGAGTATTTTTATTTGAATGGACCGTTAACTGGCGATTCCTCCCAGAGGAAGTATTTGTTAACCACAAATTTCATCTACTGCTCTTGTTCATCCATGCGATGGTTTTACTATTGTTTCTTGTGGCTCATTGGTGGAGGCAAGTATAATTGAATACTTTTGAACCATTATTTGAAATTCTCCAGCAAAATCGGTAAACTTTATTATAGTTATTCTAGTTAGTGTTGTTGTTATTAATACTCTGTGCATTTTAATTTTTCAGTTACATTAAATTGCGTTGGCAGCAAACGGGAACATTACTATTTTCTGTGAATGATATCCTTTTTTGTTTCCTTTCACTAGAAACCATTGGCATATCAAATTTCCTTAACTAGACAATACCTCTGCTTCTACCACTTTTCACTGCCAACTTTATAGGCATCACATTTAGTCGCTCGTTACACTACCAATTTTATATTTGGTATTACCATAGTCTTCCTTATCTGCTATGGTCAACTACATTACCAGTATTATTCAAGTAAGTTATTTCCATCTATATTGTTTCTATTTACTCATATGCAGTGTGTAATATGGACTAAAAGGATTGACCTTGGTGTTACAATTACGTTTCAGAATTGGTTTACTTGGTGTGATTGAATTGGCGTGGAATACTTACCCATCCACTGTGTGGAGCAGTGCTTCGCTGCATATTTGCCATTTTATTATCTTGATAGGAATATGGCGAAATATGCCTAGGCCTCAATCATTGAAATTAAAAAAATCCATTTAGACTTAATGAAGTTTAAGTTGACCAGTTGGTATGTAATGACCATCGTCGACATGTTATTGACAAAAATAGCACTATGAAATTATAATTCTGTTCGCATTTAATTTAGGAAGAAAGTGGTTATTGCAAACAACATCATGTCCTTATTAAAAGTCTTTGAGTGAGTGAATTTGAGTGGTGTGTTAAAGAAATCCGATTCAGACTGCTGGAGAATTTATTAATGCTATCTCAAAATAAAGGTTTGTAAGTTTTTCATCTATTTTTCTTTAAATGTTTTAAATTGGAGCCATGGGATTCAAAAATCACGTGCTCAGAATTAAGACATGCAATGTGTGACTTTATTGATTGAGATTTTAGTAGAGTAGAATAGAGTAGCACAAGGTAATGTCAGGACACTTAATTTATTCATTGGTCAGAATTGTCCAAGGAGCGGAAATTGGATCTTGTGCTGCAAGAAAATGAACTGTTTTTTCTCTTTCGTAATACTAGCCTAAAAATTTTAAATATACGGAAGTATATGATTTGATATGTGCAATTAAGTGTATTTGTTCATTGAAAAACTAAAGAGGAATAAAAGGTAGACGAAAACAAACCTAGATGCAGTTTTTCGTGAACACAGTATTGTGCATTAGGCGTATCCGTCTAATGGTACGTGTTATGGTACTCCATTATAATTAGGCACCATAAGGCTGATCTGCTGTAACCAATACCCTCGCACTTTCCAAGTTTACATTACTTTTCTGTTAATAAAATAAATTTTATTAAGATTCGGTAAAAGTAACGTCTCGACAGCTAGCAATTATGGTTTCCATAAAGAGATACAGCCTAAGAAAAGTAATAGTAGTGATCGTTCTATTAAAAATGTGAACTTTAAAACGGGTACACCACTCAGTAGAGGCTATATCAGATACATTAGTCATTTTTATGCTTCGTATAAAATCTGGTTAAGGGTAGTTCAGTTTTGTTTTGCAAACAAAATGAAATCACGTCACATAGTGCTGTCTTTAGTTTTTCAAGTTTCGATTACCACGGCACATCCCTTCAATCTAGTTTTTATTTTCTACAGTGCTTTCTCACGTCTGAAAGTATGCGTCGTCGCCACTTTTCAAACGAATATATGCTTGTTTTCAGATTCAATGTGGAGGTTATTGTGGTAGAATTTATTAAGAAACATGGTGCTAACAAGAAGGAACTTAATCTGTGATGTCTACTGCTTCAGTTCTAAAAGGACACAGAACATACAGTGGCTTTTATTCCAAGTAAGTTCTATGTATTTTTATTAAATATATGTATATTTATAATGGGTCAAGATCCATTCAACCCCTTAAAATACGATCAGCTTAAGTTGAAGTACATTTGTTTTTGATAGTTTGGTAAATGTTGCGTTGATATGCAATGCAAAAACATATTCACATGCCGACCTCGTGACAATGAATTTTCAAACTAATTAGTCCTTGAAGATAAAAATTACAACACGTTTTCTTCAATCTGGTGACATGAACATTCGTGATAAGTGCACAGTTGTAAGAAATATGAGGATACGCATGTCGTTAGAAACAGTTTTGATAAAATGTTAAATAAGAGTTTCCATAACTTAAATATGAATTGGAGCTTTTTTTCAATCAAATATTAGATTATTTTACTAACTGTGATGAAAACCTGAAAATGCAATCTCAGATTCAGATACTGCAGTTTATTTGATTTTGTATCACGATGCTATTGCATCACAAAAGTTAGCAAATTTAAAGTTCATAAATGAGCTCGTATTAATTAGGTTGACGTCTAAGTTACAGTAGCTTACTTTCTCCCCATTTTCCATTTGAAATCGTTCAGCCATGGTCAAGCGTCGTATTGGATATCAAGAAATTCGTAAGCTCAAAAAGATAATATAGCACGTATTTATTAGAATAGTACTGAATCTGTTTACTTAATTAATTTCAGTAGCCTGGTTGTTCAATTTGATCGCATCAATAGTAGCGTAGCTCATATCCCTTAATAATTGTGTATATTGCCCGAAAATCCTGTATGGTGTTTGCATTTTTTTTTAGAAAATTAACTTTGTTTGATTATTCCTCTAGTCAATTAATTAAAAACAGTCATGTATCTTTTCAAACAATGGCAGATACATTATCACCAGTAATGTAGGCACTCTCACGTGGGGCTTTGTTAGCATTACAAATGTTGGTTGAAAGTAATTTCTATATAAAGAAAGAAAAAAACTACATTATAAATATTAATAGAAATTGATCATAATTTCATTATATCATTTCAAGAAGAACTGAAGGATGTTTTTGTACACTGTACACATCCTTTTACAGCGTAAAACATGTATTTATTCTGTTTGACGAAACCAATATCAGAACTTAATTCTGAATACTGTATACAAATGGTTGGGTGAATTTCTCTGAAATCGTCGGAATTGTAATTGTTAGCCGAACGTGGTGGTAAAAGCCCCGTTTATTTTTGGATGCCGGTTTGTCTATTTATATAAAGAAAACGTCAGATAAAAACTTATTGTGAATGGGTATTCGCTATGTGGTTATATAAGCTAGTCATCCGAACTTGAATTGAGTAAGAACAAATTTGCATTGAAGGGACAATTTATCATTCATCATCTCCTTGACACATGTACATTGAATCCACAAACAATACCGACAGGTGAAAAGTCATGAATTTACAATACCTAGCATAGTACAAGGTTTCTTTAGTGAACTTTAATTCCAACTATAAAAAATTGTTAAATAATTCAAATTTGTTTTGAAATCGAAAACGTGATCTATATTTCCAATCGTGAAACTGGCAGATACACATCTGAGAAGAGTTTCTGCGTAATACACCAGGTATTTTAAGCATAATGGTGCAAAAATATAAGGTGCACCAAGCGGCCAAGGGAAAAAAATCTGGTAAGCAGAAGATTATTTTTTCTCGAGTTTAATAAACAAGTGTTGCGTAATTTTTATAAAACGTGGAAAACAAAATTTTGCCTTGAGGATGTTTTCAGAGAAATTCCCCCAACCATTTGTATAAAGTATTCAGAATTCAGAATTAAATTCTGATATTGGTTACGTCAAACAGAATAAATACATGTACATGTTTTACTCTGTAAAACTTGCTTTCATCAATTGGTTATTTTTGATGTCAATTAAATTAAGTTTCTAATTATTATAACAAAACTCCATAGTTGAAAGCATGTTTTTCATCACTGATCAATCGCCAATAGGGGATATTTTTAGCATATCGTTAATTTTAGTCAAGTAAACAAGACTTATTATAGTTGATCTCTTAGTTCTGTCAAACGGTTTGCGTGAATGTTATGGATGCTATCCTACATGTACATGTAGGTAAATGGTACATGTATATAACACATGTATCTAAATTTCCCTTTACATAATGTATGTTTCTTCATTTTACAAATTTTACAAAACCATTTTACCACTTAAATCTTTACTAAACTGGCTTTAAACTCATCTTGAGTCAAGACTTATGTGAAGTGTGTGGGGACCCTTACAATAAGTCGCGCCAGGTGATACATGTATATTGATTTGTCAAACGGGTACACTTAATTTGCATAGTTATCAGTTGAAAGGTCACGTTTGTAGAAAACACGATAATTGGTTTGAGAAGGAAATCAAGGTCATTCTAATTATCAAGCTCCTATATAATTTTGTGTAAACCATTCACTCGTAGTACTTGTTTTCACTTTCCCGGTTGACGTTTTCAACCTCTTCACTTGTTTAGTATTGGAATCATGACAATGTACATGTATAGGCCAATACTTTTAATTGCTGATGAAAAACATGAGAGCACATGCCCGAATTGTAATTCTGGCGCCTGCAATTTAGAAATGTGTGTCTAAATTGAACTATAGGCCCATTATAAATGCAATTTTCTAGGTAAGTTTTTAAAGTTATTATGAATTATCACACTCACAAGAATAGTTCATAATACATGTGCTGTATAAAGAATCAAACTCAATTTTTAGGGCTACTGTATGCAGCAGTGAACATTTAGTAAACCTGCCCTATAATGCCAATAGAGGGCATAGTGAAAAAGTTATAAATCTACTGTAGATTGCCACATAGTATACTGTACAAACAACTCATTTTTTATTACTGCTTAAAAAGCAGCGTCCACACGTTTAATAGACCTATAATATTACAATTTCTTCAGCATTTAATACACTACTCGTCATTGTCTTCTTCGGGATTAGGTAACTGTTCCGGCCTTGATTTACAGATAATTATCACTCGGTTTTACAGTTTATCTGTATTATTAGCTGGCTATATAGCGACGATCAGGTCGTAATTAAAATTAAAATCTTTATTTTTCATTAGTTCAAGGTCACGGTCAGTTTTCTAGTTTATTTTGTTGGCTTCTAGATGGCGGTGTAGTTCCCGTTGTCGTACTTCCTAAAATGCTATTTCCTGGCGCCTATTACAACTTCTAAAACCAGCTTTGAAAAAAAAAACTTCAGTTAAACTATAAATCATAATCCTTTTGTTATGCTTGTAATATAACAGAATACGAACGCCATTATCGCAGTTGTTAATTATTTTTTCTACATAGGTTGAAAACCTGGTTTACCCAGACGTTGTAACTTCACATCCGTGTATTTAGTTAATTTACGATCTCACGTCGTCTCCGTTTGAGCCTAATTTGAAACGTCCCAGTTTTTTAGCAAGCATGTCTGATTATTTTTTAAGAAAGCAGGATGCCCTTAATTTAGCATGAGGAATGACTTTATACAATATTACATTGTTAAATTCAAATACCATCGGAATGGGAATGATAGATAGTTACATTTATTCCGGGTAGAGCTGTTGAACCATAAGGTTGAACGCAAAATTTAGAAATAGTTTAGTTGCTATACACCTTATATCAAGTTTATGTGCAAGTTCACTTGCTTGATACACAATTACAATTACTTTGGTGAGTTTAGCCGACGTGATGAGGTTTTGATTGGAGAAAAGCGGTATAGAAAAAACTGGTCATTTGCCTGTTTTTTAATTATAGAAAATGAATCAAAAGGCGGATATTTAATGTTTAAAACCATGTCGGATAATGACGTCATTCATTCGTGGCCGTATTTTGAGACTGAAGCTAACAATTAACGTTAATCGTTTAATTGCGGATCACGTTAACGAAGGCACACGCAACAAGCCTTTTTTCAACCTTACTACATGTAAATCTTCGGCTAAAATTAATACCTCAGTGTGAGCATAGGCTGTGGTGTGGGGATAGCAATAGAGGAATGTGGGCGCCAGGTAAATAAAAGCAGGTTGTTGCTACACATGTACAAGGTGGTGTTGTCATTGGCCCATTTTAAACGCCAGTGCCAACAACTTTATAACTTTTTTTTACTAAGAAGGTCTGCTGCAGGCTCGGTGCATGAAGCCCGCAAATATATAGATTTAAAATGCGTGCCAAAAAAAAGTGTCGTTTATCCACCCAGACTGGCCAGGCCCGGTTTTCGTGTCTACTTGATGGGGGTACAGCCTGTACCACTATTTCCTGGCCATTTTATCAAGTGGCTCTGAACAGATTGCCGCCAGTCGTTGGGCTACCCTTGCTCATGCACCAGCTTCCCATAGTAGGTAGACCAGAAGGCCTGCATGGTATCTCTCGTCGATACCTGACTTTTGGGGGTCAACAAAGTTCGTTGATGGTGGGATTGGTGGCATATAGGCCTACGCACTCGGCCAACGAAACAACAACAAATTAAGCTACGTACCACAGGCGTGAAAAGACCCCTCATTTCGATTTCGTTTCTATTTTCGGCGTCAAACAGGTGGTCGGATTATGGCGGACTCGCGTTGGAATGGCCGAGGTGAGGAGATCGACGAGTTGGGATACCAGCACACTTTGGTGAGTTTTCAAGTCTCAAATTTCTCATTTTTGTACTTATGCCATTTCGTACAAGGGTCATGTTACAGGGAAATACAGTTGAATATGTTGTCGCCGACTAGACAAGTGAGAAAATACAGCGAATCATATTTAAGTTTGACAGCGATATGACTGTTCGAAAAATGTTTTACATATCCAATATAGTCATGCATTGTAGGCAGTGACAACTTTGAATATAATGTACATTTTCCTAGAATTACATTAATAGGGTTATTTTGCGTGCCAATACAGAGATCCCATATCCTTATAACCTTTAAAATATCACACGAACATTTTCCAGATACATATACGTTTGTTCACGTTAATTATCGGGTATGTTGTACTAAAAAATTACATGCAATGTGCGTGCATGAAGACTTTGCAATGATGTACAATGAATGTTGAAATTGTGATTATTTTCGTTCAAAGTTTCGTTGGCCAAACGATACGCTCTGTATAATTTAGCTCTGCTCAATGTGATGCGGAATACACGTCTAACTCAATTCTGCCCAAAACTGAACATGCATTTTGTGCCATCGATAAATGACAACTTAGATACGCGCATATTTTTCTAGATTTAGATCATTTTTGCGTGCCATAGCGATCCCATATCCTTAATTGTCACACGACCATTTTTCCACATCTGCTCGTTGCGTTATAGGAGGGGAATATATGTAAAGCAGTTGTTATACTGCTTGCATTGCAGTGTGGCATCGTAAATACATGTATGAAAAATGGTTTAATACTAAGTTACTAACGACTTGTCGCCTTTCATTACATTTTTAATTCCTTTTGAGCGTGAAATAAAAATTCTGGTGTCATTTGTGATGGCAATGTATTGCGGCCGTTGATGACAAGTCCTAGAGAAAACAGAAAAAATGTGTTGAGGAAACTGATAAGCGAGTTGTGATGGAAAAATGTGATGTGAAAACGAATCTGTGGATAAGGAAATGACGGATCTAACTAAACTTATATCAGTAATGTACATTGTATGTTGGGCTGCTGTAAATGAGTCAAGGGTCCATTTATAATAAGGAATGACACGTTAGCGTGGCTTACATTAAGTTACATGAAATTCCAACTGGCCCATACGTTTGCCACCCGCCACCCGACCTTTAAAAGTGCTTGATAGTTTCAAGCAAACAATCACGTGTCGCACATACAGATACAGTATTTGATGTGTTTGAAGTCCAGATATCTCCTCTAAATCAAATTCTCTTTCTGGATGGCCAATAAACTGCTCTAATTATCAAAGAAGCTCATGGTAGTTTTGTAACCTTTCACCTTTGCATAGGCACATTCGCAGTTTGACTTTCGATTACAAAAATGAATTTCTATAGTGACGAAAAGTTTCTCTGTCCAGCTCAACAAAAATGAAGTGGGCGAAGGGAATGTTTAGTTAAAAATCCATATTTATATTTTGATTGATTTTGATGCATTCAATCGTTATATAAATCTGATTAGCATAGATAAAGTCAAGATATACGTGATTATTATCATGCGATTGCATTAGAGCTTTTAGAAATGGCATGGATGTAAATGGTGAGCAGAAACAATCAAGCGATTTAAATTGGGCGTAGCTTCAGCAATTTGGAAGGTGGTCAGCCAAAACACACACCGTTGTGTTGAGGGGTTATTAGCTTTAGTGTGTGGTACAATTGTATAAAGTTAGTGCATTTTAAGTTCTCGGACCTTACAATTGTGAAAGTGCTACAAATCACTCAGTTGCCATAACGTCAGGTCAGGGTAGGGCAAATGTAGGCTATCATTATTGTCTAATACCGCTTTTGAATTTTAATATTTGAGGGTCAACTCATAGTTAGATGCAGACGTAAACGTTTGCTATCCCATGCTGTGTAATTTCAATTTTTCTCGTAACCCTTAATCTAGCTTCGTTGTACTTCTTTGAAATTCAAAGATTTCTTACGTACGTGTGGCCTGCGGGTTTATCCTTGTCGGACGTCATGTTCCTCTTCTTCGCCAAATCGTGACCGATGCATTCTTTCTTACCTGAAAATTTGCGAAACCCCACCGACCAAACTTCTCTGAAACGAAAAGGGTTAAGATGAAATCCAGGTGTTGTTAAAGATACCGACCTTTATCCTTCGGGCGGTCGTATCAAAACCTTTAATAAGTACGGAAAAAGGTCAGTCTTATTGTCCGTTTCACGGGGTGGTGAAATTAAAAAATAACTGTTACCTACCATGGCCCACTTAGCAAAAAATACGCAAGATTTAAATGCATTAAACCATAGATTATGATAAGGCGTACGAGCGTATTATTCGGTAAATGCAGGACAGTGTTGAATTTGATTAGTATCGAAATTTAAGCGAGCACACTTCTGGTCAGGGGCAGGAAAAGGTAGAGGCGGAGAATTCATTTTTTCTGCTATATGAAGGATTGCATAAATTTAAAAGGGTCTTAGTGCCACAAAATGCAAATTATAGTTGAATCTTCCGCCATGATTCAAGCCTGTCAGTTTCAAAAGGGTACAAGGGCAACATCTGTTGCGCTTTTGGATTTTATGGCACCTACAAGTACATGTAAATATCTAGGCCCTTTTGCATTTCTGGTCTTCAGTTTAGCAAAATTTCACTGGATGTGTTTTTCTAAATAGTAATAAAGAAGGTACCGCCATGGTATTTTGGTAGTTTTTTTTGTAGTACACTACATGGAAATAGAGAAAAATTAGGGAATTTGAAATAAAAAGGCAGTTGTCAGATTAAATCAGGACTTGGGTAGTAGGGAAATAAGAAATTATAAAAAGTTTGTCACCCTAAAATATCTTTAAATTTTTTGTAGAAATGAATGATAATGAGAGGAACGCCCACATTCGAATTGTTTTCTTAAGAATGTGTCTTAGGAATTTTATTAAGAACGGCCCCCATGAGTTTAACTATGTATTTTCCTGTAATCATACTGGTTTTCTAATGGCAGAATAACCGTCGCCCGTCCTTTGGGGGGCTTTTTTAACTAAATGCTGATTAAGCGAATTACTCAAGTACTTTTTAAGTTGGTGCGAAACCCAGGTTAGAACAAATAAACAGCAATACAAATGTGCTTTGTAGTCACCAAGGTCGTATGGGGATATCGTAAAATTCAATTCGGTGAATAGAAATGCGTAAATGATTCAATGAGAATTACACTTAGCCCACGGTAAAACGCCTTTTGGTGTCTGAAATTGACGGTGAATCGAGCTTGGCACTGAAAGAAATACAGTAAAGATTTTACCATAAACATGAGTTTGTGAAGAGTATATGTTACTGAGTACTGCATGGTTGTCGATCGATATTTAAATTTTATGAACACACTGTTATTTTTCTAACTGAAATGTTTTAATCGCCATTAAATGAGGGCTCTAGAACTATAACGAACTATAACGCACTATAACGAAAGTCAGGTTTTCGTATGACACCTTAAATTCAAGGGCGCCCATATAGGTCTTAAAAATGGGGGCGACTTAATTCTCCTAATTTTCAGAGAACGCTGCAGGCGACATTCTTGAAAATTGAGGCAAAAATGCTGCTAGAATTAGTAATTGATTATATTGGCTCTTGGCTCTTCGATTTCACAGCCCCAGTAAATATGTCACAGCAATGTTCGTGTTGTGCGATTATACAGCTGTAAGGGAAGTGTGCATTTGTCTCTTTAGCCAAAAAAGGAAATACATGTACAAGTACATGTAATTATTTCTGGAATCATTGTTTTATTCTTATCTTAACAGGCCTGTGCTCCGGGCCTGTGCTCGTTTATCTTGCAATTATCTCATCGTACAATTAAATTAACGTTATGTCTGACAATTTAATGCGTTTAATCATAATGTTGAAAACATTTTCAAATGGAGTTGACAAAACCAAGCATGGTGGCATACATTGTTGACATGCTGCAATAGAAATGCCAAATGATAGGCTAGACCAGAGACCCTTCCAATGGGAAACATGCTTTTACTTCAAATTGGGAGACATGAGCAGAATTTATAACTCTACAAATATAATGCAGTTTACATGTATATACATTTCACAGGTTTAAAATTAGTGAATGTACTGTACGTGTATTCGGATAAGGTACCCTGCATGCAGTACTTTGGTTTGCCATATGTACTGGACTTATTGGCTTATGGCCACACGCACGGTATACATGGGCTAAGTTCAGAGTAAGTGTCCTCGTGCGAATTTCTACGTGCAATTACCACACCATTTAATTAAGCAATTGTCACTAGCATCATATTATATGTTACCATATATAGTTCTACGGTTTAGTTTTAATTTAACATCGATCCAAAACAAACGTAATGTGATACATCGTTTTGGTAAAGAATTATTGTCAAGCTCATTTTGTTGGTTTCATTGTTTGAATTTTTTATTTCGAATATCTCACTTCCTGTATAAACATACACTTTTTTGAACTCAAACTCAAGCCTTGTGTGAAACGTGGTGCCCATTTCCATACAACAATTACGTACTACTAATAATCACAAATGGCAGTTTTTACAGGTTTTATGAGGAGCATGATTAACGGTAAAAATTTAGGGAATACCATATAAACATGTACACCACCTACACTGTACTTGTTTTTCGAAAACTTCGTCAAATGTTACAAATATTATGTTAAACTTTCTGATTTATCAGAAATATGCAAATATGCAATTATGTTTGACACAAACTGAAAAGCACCTTGCACTACCAGCCAGAGCTTCATTTCACCTTTCATTTTTGGTTACAATAATCAGTTTTGAATTTTATATTGGATCCGATTTATTTGTGTAAATAAGGGGCGATTTGTAGTCCTTTTTAATCTAATACCAAAAGCACAGGAAACTGTTTTATTAATGTTGCAAAATAAGTCACAAGTAAGTGTTATTTGCATAATCTAATGGTACTTTATACCGGTAGTTATCCTGTTATAATTGGATTGAAGTGTATATGTTATGGAAATAATTTTAGTTCCTTTCTTCCATATGTAAACAATTTCAAATAAATTAATAGCCTTTAATGTATTCTATTTTGACATTCAATAACATCATAATTTATATTTAATTTAAATGGCATATGCTTTACACTTGACTAACACCTATTAACTTACTAAAGCTACACTTAGGGTAACAGTGGTGTACTTAAGTGTCACGCTGCGAATTGACTGAAATATAATGGATTCGTGTGTCATTTACGATAAGGTCGAGGTGCGAAATTCAGTCAACTGAAGCTCATCTAATATTTCTTTGAATGCTCCTCCTTCAAAAAATTTACAGCTGCAAATGTAAATTAACACAACTTCCTGTAATAGAATGCATAATGAAGATTTACCTTTGTAGTTCAAGACCATCTGTATAATCATTATATTACCGAGAAAGTGTGATGTCATCGCTTGATTTTGTGCCATTTAGTGACAGTCCTTGCTTTTGAACGATTTGTCGAACGACTAATCACCGTTCCTAATGATTCTCATTGAAATGAATTTTACTGAACATAGCTAATGCAATAATAAGAGAATTATATTTATTTATTACATTATATTTATGTAAAACTTTGTGGTAAACCATGATGGTTTATATGATCAAGGATTTTCTTTTTTGAAATTCCACGTGACAACACATCTTTACTTGAAAAACTATTTTTTTTATTATCACTGACTGTCCTACTTCAAGAAACGTCCTTCGACTTTTTACGTGCATTCAATCGATCTCACTCATGAAATTCGGTGAAAACGATTGGGAAAATCCCAATATCTTTCGAATGAATCGAATCATTAGGAAAGGCGATTTTATGACGCACATTCCCACATTGTAAGTGTTAGTGTGCCTACACTAATCATCGGAAAGTAATTACCATATTGTTTTTTTATGATAAGGGGTACACATGAAGTACTTTTTGGCTTTTGCTAAAAAGGGCATAATGGTATCAATTTTAATTCTCTCCGTATTATTTTATTGGATGGAGGAATCGTTAGTTTAAGAACTCGATTGCCTTGATGATAAATATGACAGGTGAATTATATTTCAATAATGGTGTCTACTTAGCATTTTATGACTATTAAACAACTACATTCTTAACCGAAACCATTCCTGGTTCAAACTAGAATTGTGAACGAGCTGTGGTCGTACTGTCTAAGAAACAAGATTACCTACTATATATACATTTCTATTTTTTTCTTCTCACAGAATTACTTCCAATAAGTATTTAAATGAAACTATTAATCGTGAAAATGAGAATGACATTTGGTTTGGTATACTTCAATTTGCCGCATATATACGTATATATAAGTAATCGAATGATCAGGATACAGTTATAAAACGTTGTTTGTAACATTAACATATAATAATAGGGCGATTAATCGGAATACAGGGACATTTCTGGGTCATGTGATACACCAACTCTTAGTTTTGTGTTTTGCCCACTTTGTCTCTTCGTGGCGATGATGTTGGCTATTCTGGTCTTCCAATGATGGATACCATGATGCACATGGTTTAATTTGTAACCTTTGGCTGTTTGTGTTCAGACCACTTCGAAATGTGTGCCTTAGATGGCTAATACCTGAGATACTTTGAGCTAATTTTTGACATACCCCCGCAAAGAAGTCCATGGGTGTCATAGCACACCGTCACATTCATATGCTCATATTATACTTCGATTGTCAAAGACGTCCGGGACGAAACCTTCCCGGCCGAAACTGGAAACTTTCCTGGACATACAGTAATCGGTCCAATGGCCTAGGTCCACTGACATTACACCCCTGAACATACATGCATTTTGTGGGGTTATGTCGTTGACCAAATTTACAAAACCTTTTGCATGTGAATAATATTATCCATGATTTGAAGACCAGAATCACCAATGCCTTTACCACTATTGACTGGGACATGCTATGCTAAGTCTATTAGACGTCGTATTTTCCTGCTGATGTATACTTACCGAGGTGGATTGAACACACACACAAAAACTGTGGGAGTTGTGAGACATGATTCGACCCATGCAAGAATGTTGTTGTATTTCAATTAACTTCCTGGTATTATAATTTTAATGCTGTAAACGCCTTGCTCTTTCACAAACATACAAAATGTTGCTATATCAATAATTTCATACGAATTTTACGCTTTATATCGGTGAATGCCGTCTAGGAATATCATGCTGTAGTTGATATCTTCAATTTAAGCCAGGAAGAGAAATTAGACTAGAATGAAATCAAGGTCTAGTGCCGATCAAATTGATTACAGCTGAAAATTATGCTGCTGCATTTCCACTGTACAAAATTTCAATGTTAAAATTAATGTAAAGTCTGCGTGTGTTTTAATAATTAACAATAACTATATGTAGTTTATTTGGAATGATGACAGCGTTATTTTTAAATGGAGCCCTATATACTTGATTGGCGCTCCACTTCCTGAAACAACTTTCAAAATAGACATTTTAATGACTAAATATGTCGTGTTTCATTCAAATTTGAATTGTGTGCTACCTAAAATATCTAGGCATCGCTAGATTATTTAACTCATAGACCTGGTCGTAATTGGTCGTTCAGCTGCACTATATTCAGCTACTTATGTATTTTTTTTTTCAAATTTTCCAAGAAAATTGGTTTGAAAATGAAAAATTTTGGGCGCTGCCATGGATGCGTAAAGCTGTTAAAGACTAGTTCCTAGAAGCTTGTTTTTATACCTGACAAAATCCAGTGCAAAATGGTTCCTAAATGGTTACACAGCAATTCGATGGGGATTTTAAGCTTAATCGTCTGTTGCAAATCACTTATTATTTAGGTCAGGGAGTTTATATGTACGTGCCATATTGGCAAAATGTTTTCGTAACGTGTACTAAATCGAGCAAAAATTCGTGAAATGCCATGAAAATGTTCATATGTAAAAATAAAGCTGATAATTTAACTGTGTGTTAATTGGATAAAAAGCAATAGGTCAGTTTTAAAGTGAAGTGTAGCCCAAGTTTTGACAGTTATCTATAGAGATGAACATGTTTAATGGTGGGTGCAAATCTATTAATACATGTAGTACAATTTCATCATGGCATATTGCGCCTTTTGTTTTGTTTAGATGTTGGTTTCACCCTCTCGTTAATGAGCTCTGACATCAATGTGCTATTGGCAAGCTAATAGTCTCACTTTGACCCACTGGCTTGTTTTATTTATTGTAATAATGTACACTTGTATCTATGTTTAATCAACGTTTTGATTATAATAATCTTGAAATGTCTCGGAATAATGAGGATTTAAGGTTTTACTGTTAAAATACTAATTTGCTTTAACTACAAGTTAATAAAAAAATGCCCTAAAAATGGAATTGGGGAATTCAAATTGACCAACACATGTGGAATAGAAGAGCCTGTTTGCAATTAATCTTGATATACCCTGTTCCATTCCCACCAATCATGTTATACAATGTACATGTAGTTTCTTAAAATTGATAAGCATCCTCATGGTTCAAGAAATTCGTAGTTCATAATATAATGTAGTTTGCATACAGCTTAATAAGTAATAATACTTAACTCTTTACCTGAGTTTATCTGATCGGCGACTTTTTTCATTATGGAATTATTTTAATTGAATCAAGCGTTACTGTAGTTAAGTGAGGCATGCTTAATTTTGAAACCGATATGAAGTTATTATTTATGAAAAAAAACATCGTTGAACGAATTTGTAATGTTATAGTTGGAGGCAGCCTTGACTAATTTTTTGGACCACGTTATTTATAACATTTTGCACTGACTTCTTTATAGACGTATTGCAGACTGCCCTGCTGAATCCGGTTTTACCTTGAACGAGCAAGTGTTTAATGTTAGGACAAGCACGAATACAGTTTTCAATTTGCCATTCTCAGTGCTTTGTTTCGCGGACCTGCAATTTATACAAAAGTCCGATTTACATTCGACTGCCTTAGACTATGGTTTTTATTGCCTTTGTGTTGCGTGCAGCATCATTAGATTTGAATGAGTTGTGCTGCAACCTACAAAAATTCGATTGTTTATTATTAGCTAATAAAAATAGCCTCGTGGGTTAAATTATCAAAATGTATTATTTTGAGCGTTTTATGACGAGTTCCACATTTCTAATAATTTTAAAAGTCGTAATCTTCTCTCACCTAGACCTCAATTTGGTGAATTTCATAATTGCCTTTGAATTTCACTTGTCAGGGTTGAATCCAAAAGAATGGCAACCATGAAACGTTTAAGAAATGAAAAAGATGTCCGAAATTGAATAAATCATAGCGCAAAACAACTTTGGCATAAATTTTGGATATACTGCCCTATGTGCCCCTCTCCAGCATTTAGACACTGTGAGAAAGGGGACTTCTCCTAACGGCTCGTAGGCTGGTAGCGATTGCCTGACGGTTAGGTACAGCTAAATTATAAATTATATGGGTTTTTGAAATGAAATTTTATCCCACGAAGACCCTATAGGGATGAAATTTTCATATTTACCTTACATTATATCGTTCAATATACAGTGTATACAGCTAGTATATAGTGTTGAAGCAACAAGTTGATGAACTTGAAGAATATAGAAAGAGATTTTTAGATTTTATACAGTATACAATTTTAGTTGGCCTTTGCTTCTTGTGTTTTTTTGCTTGAAACATTGTCTTACTGTGCCAAGATCATTGTGTCGATTATGCTTACTCAAATTTTGTTTGGCACGCAAAATGTATTCCCAGGCTGTCCTTCGATCGCAAAAAAGAAATCTTGTTCTCATTTGCTAATTTGCTTATGCTTCAGATGATACATTGCCATGCTTAAGTCGTTTGAAGAACTGTTTCTTTCAGGAAAAGATTGATGTCGTTTAATAAATATGGATTTTGTTATGTACCGTATAACAACTTCTCTGAATTATCGTTCAAGGTTTGGCGGAAGCTTTTAATAATCTTGAGTACTGATTTCGAAATGATTTAATTGACAGATGTATGGTCGGTATACCGACTTAGGAGATTATGCCCGAGAAGAAGCAGCCCGTGCAAGGGCCGTGGAAAGGTTGAGATGGAGACAAGCCAAACTATCTGCTGGATTCAAACCATACAAAGGCCGATGTCAAACCAAATGCACCAGTATGTGTGATATGAATTTATGAATATTGTTGATAGCTTGCACTACTTCAGCGGCAGTCTGGTGTTGAGAATCTGTGCGGTCTATCAATGCAAAGGATGCGTATCCAAACAACTTGACATCATTATTTGCGATTTATAATCTGTGCAGTTCTCCAAAAATCTCATCAAAAGGTTTGCTCAGCATAAGAAAACATCTGAGATGCACGAAACATATCGCATTGATTTCACGACCATATAAATTCTACATAACTGTAAAGCGTGTCAGAACATGCACCAATATGTAGCATATGCTTTACATAGCGTGATAGTTCATGGTGTGTAATTAGGTCTTTTGTTCTTAGAGTATATACATGTAGTTGTTGTTTCTTCAAAAATGGTGTAGGTTAGTGAGTTTCAGTAACGTACATGTATGATCAGGCTATCTAATGCTCCTTAGATTAGAATACATGTAGTTGAGAAGTTTGGATTTATCGCACATTTCTTGCACCAGTTAGCCTTTTATGGTATGTGCAACTTAAGTTTCTGGAACGGTATTAAATCACTAGATAAATTTCACTAATCCTTCTCTAATAACAGGGATAATCGAAGCGTGTTGGAAAAAAACTTTCGCCAGGATTGGCGAAGAGTGGGTTTATCTGACTATTTTGGGAGTCAGCATGGCGTTAGTCAGTTTTGGTATGGACACTGGCATAAACATGTGCCAAAAGGGTAAGCTCCTTTTCCCATTCCTCTCGTCGAGTTGTTAATGGATTAGTGGGTTACTAAGCACTTGGATATTTTTTCAATTGATTGGTGCAATTTCGTAGATGGAAATTTGGCTTATTACTTCATCAGCGGCTATGACACCACAACCTTGGCTTTCGATATGAAAACTGAATCACATATGTCGATTTGGGATTACCAATCACAAATTGCATTGGGAATGTTATATGAGGGAATCTGGTGACAGTAAATCGCTGAAATTAAATGCCTTAATTCGAGAGACGATTGCAAATGCAGGCATGTCAGTGAAAAATATAAAATGCGTGCAACCCAACTATGTCCTATATAACCTCGAGCATTGTTAAATTATAGTGATCTTAATATCTTGCTTGCCAATTACGTGTTATCAATGAAGACATGTCAATTTCTGAAATAAATTTACTCCCTGTTCCTGTCCTTGTTGTTCCCGTGTTCCGGCCATCAATCCATCATTGTAACGACGAAATACTTTAACAAAATTCCCCACAGTTCCTCGTTGGTTTTAATAATTCTTTCAATTCAATTCAATTTAACTCAGTACCCTACTAGCAGCAAGTGATATGCCATCTTGTAGGGGGGTGTAATCCATCAGCACATTATCATTCGGTGATTGCCACCTTTTTGATATAAACGTTGTGTGGACCATGAGCTAGCAGATATAAATCCCTGTTCAATTTGCATTGTTTCTTGTTTTTAGCAAGGCTTTGGCTCTATCGGGATTTAGCTACCCATATATCTCTACAGTACATTGCTTGGGTGACGTTTCCAATAGTGCTCATCCTATTTTCATCTGGTTTTACTCACGTTGTTGCACCTCAAGCAATAGGTATGTTAAAACAAATTCATTTAACTACATGTAGTTCATAGCGTATACCTACCATGTTAATTTCTTAATTCCTGAGATTACGAATTTGCATGTATTATCTGACAAATATGTTATGAAAAAGTGGTGCCTAAATGACGTTCTGCAATGCTTATACAAATCTCAATTGGCGAATTTAGGCTCAGGAATTCCAGAGTTGAAAACAATTCTTCGCGGTGTTGTTTTAAAAGAGTATTTGACGTTAAGAACCCTCATATCAAAGATAGTAGGTTTGACCACGTCATTGGGCAGTGGTATGCCCCTTGGAAAAGAGGTGATCATTTTCGTGATTCTATCGAAATTCAAGTTGGGCCAAAAAGATGTTACCACTTACATGTACATGTACATGGACTGTAGTGAACCTGACTGTATCTCTGCATTACCTTTATTAGCAATTAATGTTTTGATAGTAGCATAATTAACTTATCAAAGTTGTAATGTAATATAGAACATCCCGTATAAGTGATGACATGTTTTTGACTCGCCCTGTATTTCTCATAAGCTGTTGAAAAGTTCAGACTGGTAATTGTATGCAATTTTCTCTAAAGGGTCCATTTGTACATATATCGAGCAATATGGCGGCTGTTTTAAGTAAATTATTTACATCATTAGGCGGGATTTATGAGGTAAGGCCCATTTCAAATCTTTATGGGAGACTGACATCCTTCAATTTTAATCGTAATGTACTTTAATTATCACGTGACGTCCAAAATGAATCAGATTTCACTTGCTATGGTTGATTTGTGTACTACGCCTCAACAGCGCCCTGTATTTAGAGTTTTTCTCACGTACCCTTGATGAAAAAACGTTGACTTAATTTGATGAAAGTGAAAGCTTCGCACATCGCAAGCAGCATATTGCGTCACTCGATTATAATTTTCATCCATCATAAAATGTGCTGCACTGTACATGTTTAAAAAATCATTCAAAAATCTCCTAACCTTGTCGTAACAGTTTAAGCAATGTTGACCTTCCAAGTACACATTAAAATTATAAATCGTGAAAGTATGATCTTTTTTATGCAACAGAGTAATGACTAATGGTGTAACGTTGCTGAGAAATAATGAGTGCCAAGAAATTAATTTCATGTTCAGATCGTGATCGGCAATACTTTAGTAGTTAATGTGATTAGCAACGGCATAGTCTAAGATTCCAAAGTTTCGAAAGTATTTTGAATTATTCTAGACTGTCTATAGATACTGTAGTTTCCCAACGATCTAGTCATTTGCACTACTTTGAACACGTTTCACTGCAATAAAGCAGTGAATAAAGCAATGTTGAACGTAAAGCTACAAAATTTTCTCGCTATAAATTTAATGGACACATCCCTCACATCACTGACTTGTCCTGTTCCCATAATTTCAGTGATGTTTTGTATAATCTGTGCTTGGTTTCTTAGAATGAGGGCAAAAAGCAGGAAATGCTGGCTGCAGCTTGTGCTGTAGGGGTTGCTGCTTGCTTTGGAGCTCCTGTTGGAGGTAATGATACATGTAGATGTCATCATGTCAACATGTCTGGCATGTACAGTTAATGATAGTTTTGGAGAGAAAAAATGTATGATCATATTTTGGTGGATTAGGGGAATACCCTCTACTGAAGGAGCGGCGTTAAATTAAAAACATTTGCTTTTGGGAGTGGGGACTATACTATAGCACAGCCATGGAGGCTGTGCCAGACACTTTGATTTGTTAAATGAGTTACTAGCTATGTTCTCATGGAATAACGTTTTTATATGGACAATTTGCAGGGGTACTATTTAGTATTGAGGCTACAACTGCATATTTTGCTGTGCGAAATTACTGGAGAGGCTTCTTCGGAGCTGTTGCCGGAGCTGTTGTATTTCGATTGTTAGCTGTGTGGTTTACTGATGACGGTAAGCAAGTTTGTTATATTACATTGTGGTCAGTTGTATATTTTAGTAGAATTTGTACAAAAGTCTTGATTGTCTTTGCTTCAGTTACATTAACGTCGCTATTTAAAACGAGTTTTCGTCTTGAAGTTCCTTTTGATCCTCAAGAATTAATAGCTTATGCTATAATGGGGTAATTTTATTAGCAATTTTTAAATCTAGTTTTCAAATTCTGCAATACCGACTTTAATTTCAACATTTGGACTAAATGCGTTAAATACATTTTAGAGCATTATGTGGAATAGGAGGCGCAGGATTCGTTTACTTTCATCGACAGTACGTTCTATGGATGAGAAGAAATAAAAAGATAAATTTCTTTTTGCAAAAAAAGTAGGTTGCATGTTATGTAAGTTTATCAGGAAGCCTTAACTTTCTCTACTGACACTTTTCGTTGGGAAAAGAACTATTGGTTAAAATGTTAAAATGTAAGGGCCGTGTTTAGTTTTCCCATCAGGCATGTCAGTTGTCACCAAGATAGCAGCTTAAATTTACAGCTGTCAAGAAAAGAGCATTTTGTAAAGTATATGTAAGAACTTATGTTGTTCAAAGTGCAAATACTGTCCGAGACTACATCAAAATTCCTGTGCGGTTAAGGAAAACGTTATCTTTAGATTTTTTAACAAAAAAATTGCTCACGTTTGGCTAGTTGTCCTAAATTTCAAAACCAATTCGACAATTTCAGATAATAGAGCCTTGGCAATTTTAGTATATTTTTTATTAATTCTATGAAGTAGGAAGGTATCAAATGAGAAATTCAGGTTTTCTGAAGTAAAAGCATTTGGGATTTTTTTAACTAAGAATACTTATCGAATTAAATATTTTTTATTATAGTCGATTCCTTTATCCTACAATTATCACTCTTTTTATTGCGTCAGTGACATTCCCTCCAGGTCTTGGCCAATTTATGGCTGCTGAGGTATTTGATACTAATTATTATTTCGTATTTGTCGTATTGAAGTCGGTTGCAATAATCACTGGGGTTAAATGCATCTTGGAGATTTTGCACTATTGAAATGCTCCGAATTTATGGTCAGTTGACTACTCAAATTCAGTACATACATATTTGTTATCCGTTGATCTAACATTGAATTGTTTCATTGACCAAACTGGTTTAACCTAGCTTTCTTTTCAACAAGTTATCTTGTCATTGTAGTTAACTAATCAACAACAAGCTAGTCAGTTGTTTTCAAACTTCACGTGGTCCACTGGAGAACACAGCAAGGACGAAATGAAAATCATTCAGAACTGGATAAATCCTTATTGTGGCATATTTATCAATCTGCCCATTTACGTTTTCGTTTTGGTAAATAAACATCTAGTTTACTTTTTTATAACTTTTGCGCAATACCAAGTTTAATTCAATTAGATTTTTGTCATTTCGGTTGATTATTTTAGTTTGCAACAACCATCTTGGCTTCTACCATTCCTGTTGCATCAGGCTTATTTATTCCACAATTTAAAATGGGTATGAATACATATTTTTGCCGCCATTGACTCTAAAAAAAAGTCGGACTTTTTTCATAGCTCGTAGGCTGGTAGTGATTGCCTGCCGGTCAGGGGTTAAGCACAATAACACAAACGAAACATCAAAACAAAAGAACAAATAACAAATGCATGAAAGAGATTAATTTCACCAGCTAGGGCAGGTGTCATTCTTTTATATTAAAAAATTAAGGATTTTATGAACATTTGAAATGGGGACTAATATCCCGTGGACAAGATGCAGCTAAACGAGTTTACGAACCTTCATGAGTCTCCTGGGCTGGTTTCAAAAACCCAAAAGTGTGCTTATCGGAGCCCATTAGGCTCTGTTGCAATGCACATTTTTACCCCATTCCACCATGATGCCACTTTTGCCAGAATTTTTGGTTACAATGGGTTTTATTCACTAGCAGCACTTGTAAGGTCACCTTAATTCCTGACATCATCGAATTCAAATATGCAACTATAGCTATATTAATGGTGTAATTCTATTTCCAATTTATAGGGGCAGCCTTTGGTCGTTTGATGGGAGAAATCATCGCTTATATTTTCCCGTTGGGAATTACATTTGGCGACAGCGTCTTCCCAATAATTCCTGGAGGATATGCTGTCGCAGGTGCTGCGGCATGGTCTGGGGCTGCAACGCATACAGTGTCTACAACTGTAATTGCATTTGAACTTACTGGGCAGATCAATCACTTCTTGCCCGTAATGGTAAAGCGCAATTTTGACGGTTTATTCTGATCTGGCTACCATTTATGAATAATTCATTAATTATCACCTCGGAAATTCCTATCGAACGCAATTATAAACCAGTCAGCTTTTGACTAGCATTTTAATGAAACCCTAAATAATTAAATTCACGTTCGATATCATCGAGTGCATTCACGTAATGAATTTAGTGGATAATTTTTGATCTCCTCTGCATCAATATTATGTTTCTTTTTCATTATTAAATTTATCTCAATTTCTATAGATCTCAGTTTTAGTTTCAAATGCGGTTGCCCATGCTCTACAACCATCGATTTACGATAGCATAATAAGGATTAAAAAATTGCCATATTTGCCTGATATTTTACCAGCATCGTCCAAGTAAGTCTAGTCAATTCTATAATATTGTTCCTAAAAATCAAGCCTTTATTTTGAAACTATGCATTAGAAATTATTTTCTTGCTATCAAAGATTAATGGATTTTCATTTCGATTTTTAGAGTGTATGACATCTATGTGGAAGATATCATGATTCGCGATGTAAAATATATCTGGGTTGGTGCAACATATAGAGATATCGTCGATTTACTCGGGCAGTCCAAGAAAATCAAGACATTTCCTATTGTCGATTCACATGGTAAGATTTAGTATTTCACCTGGTCAGACATTTAGTCCAAATATACATGAGATGTATGTCCAGTATAACTGCGTATTTGTGATTTTTTCCCCCCCAGTATTCTTGACAAAAGTGTTTTTCTTTTATTTGTCTTAACCTAGATTCCAAAATTCTTATTGGATCCATTCCACGCCGAGAATTGAGCAGAGTTGTGGCTCGCTACCTGGGAAGGGAGCGGAGGTTGCAAATGGCCGCAAGACGGGTGATGCAAGCTGAAGCTGAAAATCATTCCAACCAAGCGGCTGCCCCTGAAACCGAAGAAGCAAATTCTCAGTCCACCAAGGAAAGGCGACCTTCTAGGTATCTGCCATGATCTTTCATGCAGCCGCGACACTATAATAAATGAGCTGCTCGATTTAATCACACAATCTAAATTTCATACAATCTTTCATTAAACTAATTACGTTTCGAATTTTGATTTTCAAAGATTTGAAGTGACTCCAGCCCCTGATGTTCTTCAGCCTCGGAAGGATGAAACTGCTGTTGATGTTCCTGAATCTCATGTAAATAATGTTTGTTATTACTTCAATATTATTTTAAATTTTTAATAATTTTGATGATAATAATAATTGTAATTATAAATGGTATTTGCCTGCATGCACCGCCATAAACAATATGAGAAAGTAAACTTCTCCTAACGGCTCCTAGGCTGGCAGTGATTACCTGGCAGTTGGGCAGCTAAAGAAATAAATTGTGTTATGCGTAAAAAAATAACAATATATATATAAATGAAGCTTAAAATGGATTAATTGCAATATGTAGGACACATGTCATTCATAAACGCATGCATAGTGCTGCTTCTTTCACGTAGTACATTTAGAATGTGTTCTATGAAGAATTCTCATTTCCATAGGGGTCGCGATTAAATCGCTCATTCTCAGGAGGCCGACCAAAGAAATCGATTCTGAAAAAAGCTAATTCATTTGGTAGTTATTATAGTCCTGCTGTTAGCCCAACAGCAACTCCCTATTCAACCGTCACATCACAGGGTATGTTTATGTCAGATGTTCATAACAGCTATTTAGTAGTATGATATATTTCCAGTGTTTACTCATTTCTTATTCTCATTTCAGATACCCGTTTGAGGCAGGCATTTGAAGTCATATTTAGAAAGACACAAAATCTTAGAGGAGATAAGGTAAACAATTATTTATAAACCTCACACCTCACCTCACCTGGTTATAGGTTCAGCATAATTTTACATAACTATGTTTATTTATTTTGCTTTATCAGAGCGAACCAACCACACCAAACAGCACTATTACAGGGGCACCTAAAAAAGTCCAACTGGTAAAAGCTTTTCTTTTCTTCTTTTTTTAAGAATATATGAACTCATTTCAAAATGATAATTCTTTTTTGCTGCAAGCGAATTGATAGTTTAAGTAAGTTTGTAAACAAAGCTCACCGTTTTAATGATATGTGCAATCCTTGTAGAGCTACTGCATTCATGCATAATTTAACAAATTATATTTTATAGCCTAGGGAGAGGGTCATCGATTTGTCTCCTGAAGAGGTAAACAAAACAAAATTTAACAAATTATTTGTCAAACTATTTCAACACAGCTCTTATTTCACAAGAACCTGTTTTATTACGAAAATTGCTTAAACTTGCTTTCAGTTCCTTGATAAACTAATTTTTGTTTGTGTATGCAATGAATTTTCACCAGCAATTGGCTTGGGAAGAAGAGCAGTTGGACATGGTGGCTAATTTCAACAGATGTCGTATTGACCCTGCACCTTTCCAGCTGGTAGAAAGGACGTCCTTATTAAAGGTAAATTGCTTATATCTGGGATGAGCTCGTATATTGTGCTGACAAATTTTATTTTGAATTTTAAAATGTCTGCGTCTTTCAGATGCACTCCTTGTTTTCGATGTTGGGCTTAAATCACGCATATGTGACTGCTATTGGTCGACTTGTTGGTGTTGTTGCTCTTAAAGAGGTTTGTTTATTAGTCTTTGTAGAAAATTATGTCAATGACTGAAAATCTAAAGAAAAATCAATGACGTGATATAATTCACAGAATCACATTGATAAATAAAATATGACCCCCATGCTCATGCCTATATTAATATCAATATTTTTTTATTCTCGCAACAGATAGCTTTGCCTGTATTTGTATGACCTTCAGAATTTCTATAAATATAATTCTATACGTCTTAGTTTTGTCCATATATGAAGCAACATGAATAGGCTACCCCTAAATTTAAAAAAAAAACTAAAATAAGAACTACGATTTCAAGATCAAAAATAATGTAGTCATACTTTCCATGAATGAATTTTAGCTGGTCGTTTTTAAAATTTCTTGATAATTATTGTTAATTTATTTTTGTAGATCCGAGCTTGTATTGAAGGGGATATGCCTCCTCCCCAGAGGCCGCAGGATGAGATGAAACTGCCTCATTGCTCCAGTGACAATGGCTCTGGAGTGGACTCCAGTGATGCTCAATACTTGTCCACTATTTCTTCTATTAATAGTGAATATGGCATTATGGCCAGCGATTCGGAGCCAGACGAACCTACCACTACCAACACATCAAAACTATGATCGAATTTCCACGGATTTTGAGCTCTCAATTCCATTTTAAGCATTCAGTCATATCCATGGAAAAAATCGCTGCTTAAACCAAAATGCTTAGGACCAGTGAGCTGGAAGCAAGGGATCAACGAGAAAAATCTCAGACTTGGTGAGAACTGAGTAGTTTGCATATGTAATAGTGCCAAATTTTTTTTAAACAATGATGTTGACAGTTTCACTTTTTATCCAAGAAATTTCCATTCTTTAGTGAAATGGAAGACGGTATTATTTAAACCAGAAATCATTTTTATTTCAAGTAATTTGAATGATTACTTCAACTCATTTTTGACCAGTCATCACATTCCATTCCATTTTGATATATTTTGATTGTGCACGCAACTGCAGATGTTAAATTAGCTTATTATTTGAGTAGAAATGACATCTGAAGTTGTTTTGGCATTTTCTAGTTAAGAAGCAGATCTGAATTTGTAGTTTGTTTTCAAATTTTCCAAAAACAATTTTTTAGAAATAAAAGCTGGAAATGCTTCTTATGCAGAAATTTCAATTAAATTCAGATGCATATTGAGTGTAGCGATTGAAAGAAATTTTTAAAGAAAGATTCTTGGGACCAAATAAATCTTTAAAAAGAATATAAAAAATTCAATCTTTCCAAGATATTAGTAGGATCGCATTCAGCACCATGTAAAGAGTTGCTTTGTAAAAAATTAGCATTTTTATAAAATAGAGAACGAGTCTTGAATCAAAAATACACTTAACCTCTTACGAATGATAGTGATATCATATACCTCACCAAACATCTTGTTCATACCTATGACGAGGTAAATGCACCCTAAAATGCAATTTTTTTATTTTTGCCCAATCAATCCTTAAAAATTCCAACTACAGCATATTGTTAATTTAAATATCCAAGATTTTATTATGTTGGCGATTGAAGTGAATATAAATGAGAGCAGCACTTTGAGTCATTTAAGCAAGATTACTGTGATAGTTTTATCTCGTATATCCTAACAAATTTCCGTAATATTCCAGCTGATGTTCAGCCATCATGTTAATGATCTTGCCAAAGAGACTAGGAGTAGATGAATATAAAGGCATATCCATGCATGAATGTTTTATGAGTATTAAAATGTATGCAGACTGTAGATAGTTTTGCAGCAGGCATTCTGCCAACTGCTCTTTATTCTCTGAAATTTAAAAGCAAATGTATTTAGGCTAAACAAAGGCGGCAAATTTTTAAAAAAAATTGACTAATTTAATCGCTTGTTTTTCAGGTTTAAGGCATGCCTTATCTAATTTTCCTCTCGCACATCATCATCATCATCATCATTATCATTCATGTTTTCTATTCTCACAAAGTTATACTGTTCATTTTTCAATCATTGGTAAGTTCTCCCATCTTTTTTCAATTTTGTGGCAGGGTTAATATGCTGTGCATTTAGGTAATTACAATTGAAGATTTGTTAGGGAAATCCTACTATTAGCTGGCTCTAGGAGGATTTTGTGTGTTAAATTTAGTACATAATTTTTAATCAAACGCTGTCATTAAACGTTTTTCTTGTTAAGTTTTGGTGTATCATCTACCATTCACTATAAATAAATTATTACAACAAAACTATTTACAATAAGACTCAAAAGCATATCTTACACAACTTTTAAGTTTTATTATAAATTACCAAAATGTGCATTTTATAAAAAATTGAGTTAGTATTACCCTTACAATGCATATTACATGATGTTTTATCCTTCAAAATTTGAGCGATTTTGCAAACAAAGAGGCCATTGCTTGCGTTGAATCCCCATTGTGTTTTCTTAATTCTTCTATGACTTGGTCTCTCGGAAAACCCATTTCAACAATTGTACGCACGTCGTTCTCACTGAATTTATCAGATTGAAAGAGATTAAGACTTCCTCTTTGACCAGATGTTGAAGGACCTGCCATGAACAAATTAATGTAAGAATTTTCATAGTTAATCCTTCAGAAATTCAGTTTTACAATTACAATTACCTCCTGCTTCTTCTGCAGATCGCTGCAATGCTTGGGCTAACTGTTTATCATCCTCCTCCTGTGCATTTCGTTGAAGGACATCTGGGTTCATACTGAGGCGAGCACAGTCTGGCAAGTCACTTTCGCTCAAAAATGGAGTTACAGTGTCAGTTGTTCCAATAACTAGCACATTACGCCTTAAATCAATGCAACACTACAAGAAACGGTAGGCAACTTAATTGGATTTCGAAATCTCGAAACTTATATTCCATATAGTATTTATTTAACAAGCTAGCTACTTGATGACGCTTCAACATGTCCAATCCCAGCAGCATATCCATTGGTTGATCCTCCAAAATTGAGAATGACGACGTGAGAAATACACCTTCGATCTGGATCTGACCCAAGTGCACTCTTCCTATGATTTTTTGAATGCCAACGCCTTTTGCCACTCCTGCCCAGCGGGTATCCACTAATCTAACAATATTACATCGGTCAGCACATGCCTGGCTCATGATAGTTGTCTGGGCTCCTAGAAATTGATATCCTTTTTTAGAAAAATGTCATATTTGAATATCATTCGTGGTAGCAAGTTTACCATACCCGAATCGATAAAAGCTTTAACAGGATGCCCATTAACTTTACAATTGATGTACAACATGATAACTTGACCAAAGCTTTCTGGATTGTACTCCATGGCATCTTCCATGTTTGACTCAATATTCCGCAATCTAAAACGGAATAATGTTTAGTTACTTTTTAATGTAACTTTGCTAAAATAGGGAACGGTATTTTTTTGAATCTGTTACCTGATTTCATCAGCTATCAAACGTTGAGCTTCAACATCAAATGGACCTGCGTTCATCATTCTGATTTTCATGCGTTCTCGTTCAGAGCGCTCTTTTTGTTGTTCTTTAAGTATACTGGTAAACTTGGCTAAACCATTTTGATAAACACAAGTATTAGTGGCTAAATCACGTTCTACCCAAACTGTCCATCAGTTCAATAAAATACACATATGGGCCAATTTCGATTAGAAAAAAAAGTTTGGAAAATCTTACCCAAGTCTCCAGTTAAAAGAGCATCAGCAAGGCGAGGATTATTCTGCTTCAACAAAGCTAGTTGGTCTGGGTTCGCCAAAAACATATCTCTGATGAATGCTGGATCATCCTCCTGCCTTGGTGTTGTAATTGGAGTATTTTGGGAAACAGGGCCACTGCGTGCCGCTTGAGAAATGTTTGGTGTGCTAGTAGTTGCGCCAGCGCCAGGAATAGTTATGGCACTGAAATCAATGTCAGGAACGAGGTCTAAACAAGGAAAACAAGAAAATGTGAATGACCGCGAACAACATGAGCAAGCTTCTTGCGAAAGAAATTGCTCATCATCTTGCACATGACAGTGACACGACAAAATTGAAAGCAGCCTGGTAGGTCTTGCTAATTAATGTAACTTGAACTTTTACAGAAAGCAAATATATTTAGATGAAATAGTTAATTTTAATGGCAGTAGCGTCAATTCTGCAAGCATTTTGCCAGGAATGGGAAAGTCACACAAGTTTTCAGTCCACGTATACAGTACATAAATTATTTGTAGCATTATAGTTTTACCTGTAGATGCTGATAACTGTTGAGGATTTGGTAATCCACGCATCTGTTGTAAAAGCACAACGTCACCCTCATTAATTCCGTGTTGTTTTAGCGTTTTTTTCTCATCCAGCAAAGGCCTTCCTTCGTGCAGGACCATCAACTCCCTGGCCGTGACCCCTGTTTCTATTTCACAGAATGCCTTGAAATTTTCCAATTCTAAGTCCTCGCTGACATCCAAACTGAAAATCTCGTCGGATAACGTAGTTACTGTCACTTTCATTGTCTTTCAACCGTAAAATACACAAAAAACAACTCGCTGGTATCGCACTTTTCTCCCTAAACAAATAACCCAAAAAATAGTCGATAGAGACTCGCAAAAGGTCACTAGCTGGAGCGCCTGTAGCAGATGACGAAGCTATATAGAGGGCGCTCCTTCGTTCGAATACTTTTGTGATTCGGATTTTGGAACGCGAGGATCACTTGCTCGGTTGTAATCGTGAGTACTTTTGTTGTGTTTTTAATGTGCGTTGATAGTTTATTTGACGCTGTTTGTTTTATAAGCCTTTGCTTTAATCTTTAGCACCAAAATGTATGTGCTGTCGATCGTGTGCGACCTCGTATAACCTCGTGCTTCGTGACTCCTAGTGCTTTGAAACATCACGCACTGTGCATCGATATCAAAAAAGAGGATAGGTTTTATGCCTTTTTCGATTGGCATCCAAGATGACAGAGGTAGGAGGCGATGCAAGCAGTAGAGTTAAGGTAATATGTGTTTGTATGCAAGGATTATTTAACGCGTTTTCAAATGTGCTACATGCCGTATAAAATATGCAACACGGGCATTTACATGAAGCTTGACAAATGGCCTGAAAATACCGAATGCATGTGCATGTGCATGTGCTGTATGGAACGTCCACAGACGACATTTAGGATATGTAGTGAATTTCATTAGATTTCAAAGCTTGGGGCTTTGGGTTTTTGTTTTTGGTGATTTGCTGTGATGCCAGTAATCCATGGCGATGGCACTGGTCTTTACAAAACAAGATATTACCGGTACGGTACTCTGCGTAATCGGAACTGCTGGTTATGTCAGCATTATTGTACTTATAGATAATGCACTTTCACGTAAGTTTGTGACTAATATGGATGGCTTTAGCAGTCTTGTTGGTTTGACAATGGCAAGTTCAGAATTCTTTGCACGGGTTTTTCTTTTACTTTTGCTTCCTTCGTCTGCAGTATTAGAAAAATGCTTCGTTCGATCTTCTTTATCCCTGCTGTTCCTAATGAATTGCATTTACACTGTTCTGCTATGGGTTTTGGAAGCGTGAGGCGCTGACGATATTTGTCCAGTCGTACATATTTGCCCATGTGAATCAATTCTTAAATTCATTCACAACCTTTATAGGGTATTTCTGTCGTTAAGCCTATCGTTTATGGTAATGTTGCTCGCTACTTTGGTAAAAAGCGTGAGGAGGATGGACACACTCATCAGTGGACTGTTTACGTTAAACCTTACCGAAATGAAGTGAGTTGGTCTTCCAGTATTTTTTGTGAATGTTTAAGTTAAATTAAAATACCATATAAGATGAAATCTTAGGATATGTCAACCTATGTGAAGAAGATTCACTTCAAACTGCACGAGAGTTACACAAATCCTAATCGAGGTTGGCAATTTTCCATACATAACAGATCCTTGAAATCTTTATACATTATATTAACGTGAGCTATTTTCTTAAATTAGTGATTACAAAACCTCCATATGAAGTCACGGAAACAGGCTGGGGAGAATTCGAAATTGTCATCAAGATATATTTTCACGATCCTAATGAAAGGCCTGTACGTAAATGTGAATATGGTAATTCTACCAGTGTAATCCTAAGTGCCAAAACTGTCCTAGCTATGAGTTATGCAGAGTTGTCAGATTCAAAATTACTTGATGGATGGTACAGTGGTCAGGATTCCATCTCTCAATGTCTGATCCAACGTTGTGCAACAAAGTGAGCACCAGCTCCAAATAGTAAGCCCTGACATTGTACATTTAGTAAACGTGGTGATGTGTCAACTCATCCAAACTGCTTGATGGAGTTTCCATTAATTCCTACTGAGCAGGTTGGTTTAGTGGTTACACATCCGCTTCGCTTTTGGAAGATCTGGGTTCGCTTCCCAGGTCAGCCTAACCTGATTGTGGTTTTCGTGGTTTCCACAATCCAATCTCTTATTTGCATTGTGTATGCTTGTGTATCTGTTAGCGCTTGTATCAGTATGTCTCTACATCTGTCATTGTTTGGGCGTCACTTTGCCCTTGCAGCACTGCACTCTAAAACCCCAAACCCAAACAAACAACCATTAATTCCTCTGGTGAGTTTTTTTGCATTTAGAAATACACTGATAGTCTTAATAGAGCAGTTAGATGATCTTTAAAATAGACAGACGTTTTGTAACTTCTTTCTGACGCACTCTTGTATGCGTCAGTTGGACTTCAATATTCTGGTCTTATGCCAACATCATTGTTTAATATGAAATACTGTAGGTGACGTTATACCACATTCTAAAACTGTTTCAAAGTGAAACGAATATTATGCTTGGGAAGAAAAATTTAGTTTCTGAGTTCTATGATGAAATAGTAAGTAGTTTTTCACGTAAAGCTATTATAATATTGATGTCTCCATTAAAAAACGTGATGGTTTATCACTTTAACCTATCACTCATTCACTTACAAGATTTGTCATGATCCATCGCCAATGATGCAACAACTGTTGACCAGCAGTCGGCAGTTAACTCTTGGACCTTACAAACATGACACTGACTGTGAGTACAAGTTTTGCGATAGCATGCTTTTCATGTTGTTAGATGCCATTGGAAGGATGCGACGAGTTTCTATGCAAATTGATGATCAGAGAAATGCCCATTATAAAAGTGTCCATCACCTACATGTATATCGATGTACAGCACTGCAGAAACCTCGTCGTACTTATGAATAGTAAGCCTGGGATGGCGTAGTAGTGACGCCCTTCACCTTGCATTCTGAAGAAGCAGCTTCGAAACATACATGTAGGTCAGCCATTCTGACTTTGTGGCAAATTTGGGGAGTTTCCTACAAATGATTTTAGATAAAGATAAAGTTCCCCATATACTTCGCAGCGAAGTCTCGGGTGTGGGTGCTCATCCCCCAATACTAGCCG